>JAUKPT010003217.1:0-12297 GCA_032273505.1 Nanomia bijuga
TTGTTGCGGATTATTTTGATTAGAGTTTTAAGGCAATATCCAATGTTGATAGAAAGTGGTTGTGTTGCGCAGCCTCTTCCTGATGTGATGAAGCGATGTGAGTATGGGTTTTTGTGAAGTTTAGCGGACCAGTAGAGGAATGGCATTTTCTTAATTGTGTCGAGTTTGTGTTTTTTGAGGAATTTAGATTGATTTTCAAGGATTGACTCAGGTGTTTCGTTGACTTTGATGAAGTTTCCGGAATTATTGATTTCGTTGTTGAGGATGTTCATATATTGTTTTTTGCAGATGATTGAGATGTTGTTGGCGGCTTTGTCTGTTGGAGTGAATACCCATTTGTGTTGCATATTGGAGAGTTCTGTTTTTATGTTGGATTTGGAGAGAATGTTATTATGTTTGTAGCAGTGTAATTTATCGAGTTGAATGTTGAGTTGACGAAGAATTTCGGTTTTCCAGGGTGTGAAAGTGGTATCAGGTTGTTTAGTCTTATTGCTGATTTGGAGGATATACGCATCGAGACTTTCGGAGAGAGATTTGTTCACTATGTCTTTATCAGCAGGTGATATATAATTTTGATTTAGTACAGTAGCATAACTGATGAACTAAGAAAGCGCTCTTATGCTAATTTTAAAAGAAAATACATGATTTAACTTATCCTGAGTTTATTATTATTATTGTTCTTCACCTATATATATATGCGATAAGAGATAATATGAGCAACCCTGCTTTGCTGGCTTCAAGAAGAGTGTGAATCAATGGCTAGTGACAATTCCTGATCAACCTGACATCCCAAAGTTGCTGTCTCTAACTCAATGTATCAACAGCTCCAGCATGGCCTACTAATAATACACAGCTGTGTATGTCATATTTTTTAAAGCCATGACAGTGCAAATAAAAACCAAAACCAAAACAAAACAAAATATCAACAAATTCTAAGATTTTAAGATATTTTTGCCATTATAATATCTTTAAGATGTGTGGCTTCAAAAAAAGCTGTTTTTCATAATTTGAGCAATCTACTTCTCTTTTTAAAGGAGACTACGTATGATTTCCTCACTGCATCACTGTCCAACCCCACCTAAAATTGTCAATGAAGTTAATCTGAATTAAATGCAGGATAAATGGGTTGTATGAATCAATCTTAATTAAATGCGAATTAAAACCACATTTAATATAATTTAATTTGATTTGATATAAATGCGATTGTATGAATAAACCCAATTGTATGGGACGACCCTAGATCCCAAAAATATAGCAAACTGCCTAAAAAGAGCAACGGTCAACAAAAATGTGTAAGTATCTATTGTCATGAGATACCATATGCATCTTCAATGACATACTAACTTTGAATGACAATTCGGGGGCTATCTGTCTCAATTTTGGAAAAATTTGCGTCAAAACAGGGGTCAAAACAGGGGTCAAAAGGGTCAAAAAATGAATATTATGAGCTGAACATTTGCAATTATATATTAAATCACATCGGGCAACTAACTGTTACTCAATTTTGACAGAAATTATTGTTATTGGCTCAATTTAGGGGTCAAAACGGGGTCAAAATGGTCCAAATGTGCCCATTTCTAGAAAAAATGAATATTATCAGCTAAAAATTTACAATTATCCATTAAATTGTGTTCGAAAGTGCAGAAACACATGGGCTAGAAATTTGCAATTATTCATTAAATCGCATTGGGAAACTAACTGTGACATAAAGCATTGTTAATGGCCCATTGTGGGGGTTCAAGATTTAGATTGTGCCCATTTATAGCAAAATTGAATACTTTGAGCAGGAAACTTGCAGATATACATGAAATCACCACCTAAATTGGGCCATTGACAAAGCTTATGTCAAATTTGTGTAACAGTAAGTTTCCCAATGTGATTTAATAGATAACTGCAAATTTCCAGCTCATAATCGGAATTGAACTATGAAATTTAAGGCTATACAATCAATTCAGTTAATAGAAAATGTGACTCAAATATTGATAAATCAACAATCCAAGTCAAAATTGAAAGTAACTTTCAAGATGCATGCATTCTAGAAATACAATTAAGGGTGGGATACCATGTTATTCGAATGTATATACAGAAGTCCAACAACTAGTCAAGACAAACAACAAAAGTCTAAATCATTTAATAAGAACAGTTTGTTCAAAACCATATAGCCATGTCTGTTTGGTAGGTAACTTCAATTTTAGGGGAAAAAAGTGGAGAACATGGACAAATACATAATAAAAATAGTAAAGAGGCAAAAATTCCTACAAACAGGCTTTTTCAACATGTTACGAAACCAACTCGGTTCCAACGTACTGACGAGTCTTCTCAAATAGATCTTATTCTATCAAATGAGGAATTTCAGATCTCAATTGTTAATCACCAGTGATCATTCGGTTATTACATTTAACTTTGATTGTTATAATTACCTTAATTAGCTGTTGAGGTTATTAAATATATGCTTGAATCATTCAAATGGAAAGAAAATACCTTTTGTGAAAGTTTTAACAGCAATGTTGAGACCCATTGGAATAAGATCCAAACTTCTTGAACAAATTTGTACCAATTTTAATATGACTAAAACCAGTTAAAATTTAAAAACAAGGTAGTTTTCCCATCGATAGTTCCCTGCAGCAGTCAATCAAGGAAAAGCATAGTCTCCATGTGGTTGGATCAGAGGTATAAATTGCAGTGATCATTCATCGAGAATTGCCTATTCAAAGACACATAACAAAGTTAAAATACTCATTATAAAAGCAAAAGTTTGAGAAGAATATAACATCTAGGAGGAAAAGTAATCTAAAAGATTTCTAAAATACATCAGGAAGAAACTTAAAACAAAAAGCAGTGTCTCACCACTCCTTAAAGATGGAAAAGGTCTTAACAATTTGAAGACAAAGAAAAAGTTGACATTCTGCAGAAACGATTTTGTAGCATCTTTATTGGAGAGACTGCAGATATCCCAGTCCTGGAAAAGAGAACTGATAAGTCCTCAAAAGATCTTGAAATACTCGAAGATATGGTAAGAACAGAAATCCTAACTCTACATCGAAAAATAATATGGTCCTCATGGAATTAGCCCCATAATGCTGATCCAACTTGTACATACGTTGATCCCCTAATTGGACCATTAACATCAATTACTTTTGTCAAATTTGTGTAACATTCAGTTACTACATGTGATCTTGATGTATTGTGCAAAACTGTCCTGTGTCTCAAGAAAGACCCAAGATTAGTTTTAAGCCAGTTCAAATGCTTGATTTTAGTCATTATGGTAGTCTGGAATGTGCTTTTGCACTTATGAACACCACCCAACAGTCTATCAGTAGTTTTTCTCACATAAGTGTGATCGATAAACGGTTTTGAAATTTCAGGCATGCTGACAGGCATGCCTAGGAGGGAGGGGATCGAATTTTCAGGTTTTAATTTTTTTTACTTTTGGGCCAGATAAAGGACATATTGAAGAAGTGATTTCGTCAATCTAATATAAAATAAGAGCTTTGGTCATCACTTTTTTATGGTGAGATTGAAGTTTCCCTTATTTAATTCTAGTAGTCTCTGTGATACAGTCAAAGAAAGCTGCTGAGGAAAAACTTTTGGTTCAATCGTTAAGTATACATGAACAATAATTTTTCCTTCGAATTCTACCACGATTCTTTTTATTATGGTGGGAGATTAACAACTTGCTTAGGATTTGCTAAAGAGATACAGAACAAAAAGGATCTATCGCATTATGCAATCTTTATAATCAGTTAATCTTTGGATGACGAATACATTGTAAACAATGGTTTCCCACATTTTCTTTTATTTTGACACATTCCATGAATTGTTTTCCTTTAATAGATATATACACTATATGAAATTCTTGTTAGCAACAGCACAAAAGAAAAAAATGGTTGAATTGAATAAGGTGATAAGCATGAAATTTCAGCGTTTCAAAATTAATTGGTTATGCAAGGTTCATCTTTCTGCGCGCACAAATTGATACCGTACAAAGTTTTACAAAGAAATTAATTCTTAATAATTGCTTAGCATATTGAATGAACACTTGATTGTATGATCATTATCAAAGCCCTTTGCTTACAGTAAAAATATATGTTAAGTATTCATTTGAAGTTATGATTTTTTCTGGGACACCCTGTTTAAAGCTTTATAACATAGAAACAAATAAGTAAATTCTGGCATCAGCCATGGGCCAAAATCTGTAATTAATAAGCCCATCGGCCATCTGAAATAGGAATAAAAGCATACACAGGTGTACAATTAATTCAAAGATAGATAGTATTTGATACAATGATTTACCGTTTGAAAAAGATACTGTCTTTCTTGTGTGCAAAATGATGGTATATTAGATATAGTCAAGAATCTTAATGCATAACTGCATGATTGGTGTGACTTATCACCAGACAATTCAAGAACACAATCTATTTATATACTATCAAATAACCTTTGTAAAACAGATCATTATTGTGGACAAGACAATGTCACAGCATTTTATCTTAGAACTGTACTAAAAGTAAATGGCTGACAATTTCAACTAAAAAATCATGAATAATAAGAGCAAAGAAACATATATGATAAATGATATCGATCAGATCATTACTTTTTTCGAGCATACTCTCCAGGGTCAAATTTCTTGACTGGAACACTGACATGGCTGACACCGCCAACACTACTATTAGTGCTGCTGATAAATGACTTTGGTTTAGCATTATACTTGTGGTCAACACCTGCTGAATGATTGATGTTGGTAGTATAAAGTGTTTGTTTTGGTTGTGCAGCAAAGCCACTGCTGCCACCATCCTTATCGTCTTGGGGTGTGCTTTTTCCTTGCCTAAAAAAATAAATATTCTTCACAATTTCATCGATGTAATTTCTATTAGATTATAAATCAAATAATGAAATGCATTTGAAACAAAATAAAATATGTACCAGATCACCAAAAATGTTTTTTTAGGGCAGCTCCATTTGAATATCAATATTAAAAAAAAATAACTTGACTATGCAAAATCAATGATCATTTTTCATCCTTTTAATAAACCATTGAAACATAAAATTACATTAATATTCATGAAAAATAATCTATACAAGAATGTCAACCTCAAATACTTGGGTACACTCATTGAGAAAACACTCAGCTGGAAATTTTTATCTTATAATGTGGCAATTACTTTTTCTGGACTCAATGGTATTTTTTACAAGATTTCTCTGATTTGACTTGACAATTCCTCACCTTATTTATGAGATGACATTCGCATATTAGGCTTATTATATCGATATATCTTATACAGATTATTACGCTAACTTATATTCAGTAACATAATATGGAGAATTACGCCAATCTGGTTTGCGTATTTCCTTTTTTTATATATACAAAATCTCAATTACGCTAACCTTGTTCGTGTATTATGTTTTAATTATCTATATAAGGAGAAATTTGCGAACTTTATTCACCTATAAATCTTAAGAGTATATATATGTGAAGTAATATGGAAACCTCTTTCGCGTAAAATTGCAACACATCATCAAAAAAATACGCCAACCTTTTTCGCATAAGATTAAAATAAAATCTTAAAATTATGCGAATCTTTTTTGCGTAAAATTGTGACTGTGTTTCAATATATAGAAAGATCATTTTGCTGTGGTAGCTATCATCTTTGCTAAGGTATGTTTTCTTTTTATCATAATTGTTTTTTGTTTTTTATCTATGTATGTTAATCATGATTTTTTATTTGGACACCTTACAGAAATTTAAAATGGAAATTAAAAAAATTAGAAATTAAATCGCCCTTATATCGCCCTTAAATATTCCTTATATACCTTTTTTAAGTAATTTAATTTCTTAAGAATCTTAAAGCAATAAAATCTCCACTCAATATGATTGTATATCAATCTTATTTGTTTGTTTCATTTATATAAAACTCATCTCTCATCTCATACTTGTGTATCATAAGTAAAAACAAGAAACGATTACTCTCCAACACAACACAGATTCAAATATAACAAGTCACACTGTCATATAATACATTACATGACTTTACAGTTTGAAGGTAGACGTGCTGTAATTTCGGCAAATTTGATTACTAAAGCGAATTTCTTTGTATATTTTCATACTTAGTATTCACTTTTAAGAAAATGTGTAATCCATCAAGCTATGATGAATATATCCATATCTATATTCATTTGATTTTAGTGTTGCTTTTTTTTGCGTCTCCTTGATTTTTTTTTAATATCTCATAAATATAGTCTTATCATATAGCTTTGTGGCTGAAGGAAAGAATTTAAATTTATAGAATTTACAGCAGCGTACAGGTTTGATTCATTTTATTAAAATTGAGAGTTTCAATGATACTGGGACTGGGACTGGGACTGGGACTGGTTAAACCACTGCATTAATTGGAGGGGGTCAAGTAGCGTACTTTTTAAAGTGAACTTTTCAAATTGATTCTATTTTCTACTATCCGGTTAATCTAGGGATACATCGAGATAAATACGAACCAAACAAAAAAATGCATAAAAAAATATTGATTTTTGGCCAAGTTATGGGTTGTCAAAGTTGGTCATTTTTCATCCTTGACCAATGTTGAAAAAAGCGTCAACTAGATTTTGTGTATTTGTTTGAGTGTATGAGAGACGTAACTTTACTTATGTAAAAAATGAACGAGGAATTCAAAAAAATAGGTTTTAAGTCTCATTAATGTCAATTTCCCTCATCAATAGGAAATTTGTGAAAATTAAGGTGACTTGAAGTAAGGGCTGGTATCTAGTCGTTGTAAAAACAGAAAATTAGTATATAAGTAGCTACATTTATGCAAAATAGAACAGTAAATCCAAAAAAAAAGATTTCTAGACCAGGAGAATTTTGAGGGATGAAATTTCTTTAAGAAATTTTAAGCACTAGAGAGAATAAAATCTTGATTTTCTCACTTTGAATTTTTTTATCTATTATCTCTTTGGATACAATATATTAGTGTAAGACTGCTTTAAGACAATGTAAGTGCATTTTTAGACATTTATGAGTCCTGACTTTCATCTTATTTAGCAAATGTAGAAAATGTGAGATTTCTAACTATTCAGTTTATTTCATTTTTATCTCCTGTGTTTCTTATGAACTCATGGGACTAATTAATGATATCAAAAAAATCAAATAAGAATAAATATTTTTTACAATAACTCAAAGATGCATTCTTGAAAAAATTATTCACACTTGATGCCAAGGACAAGTCATGGATATGTCAGGGACCGTTTATCCCAGAAAAGGTTGCCACTATGCTGTTTGTTAGCCATTCATTTATAGTATATCTGAGTACAATTAATGTTTCAATAATGTGTAGTGTTTCATATTAATGACTTAATTTAAATTCCAATGACCACCGACTTTACAGATAGAAAAAATTTTCAATGGATAAGAAGGGGTGGAAATAGAGATTGTGTATGAAAACTATATGTACATAACGCAAAATGCCAACTTGACACACTAGCGACCATTGGAGCTTGTATTTTGACTGTATATTTTAAGCGTAAAGTTCTTCATACATCTGATAGACAGGGAAATAACTGTAACAAACTAACCAACCGTGGAATCATGGTTTTTCATGATTGATATTTGTTCAGGAGTCCCAGGTATGTGAATCCACATACCTGTAGTCGAGATGACGTCATAGGGGGGAAATTGATGATGTTGTATATCAACCGATTGGAAATTTTATGCTGATCAATAATCACAATAGAACCTGGGTCTGAAAATCAAGTCATCAGGATGCATTTATCTTACTTAATTTATTGATAATTGTTGGCAAAAGAAGGAAATTTCCTATCTCCAACTGTATTTGAATGTGTATAATTTTGACCAGAAGTTAGTGTAAAAAGCCTGAACTCCCAATTTAGCGTACTTCAATAAAAAATCGAAATTAGAAAGCTAAAAGGTCATTTATATATGGTGAAATTTTATTCTTATGATGGTTTGAGATAAATGGGACCATGGCCAGCTTTAGAATGGCCTTATTATATGCCAGCAGATTTTCGGGTTTTAAGGGTTCCCATTATTTATAAAGGCTAGTTATTACATATCAGAGACAAAATTAGAATCCAAATATCCATATGCCGAATCAAAACGAAAACTAGTTTCGGGGTTATTGACCCCTGAAAATCACAATGGTACAAAATTGCATATATGTCACGTTTTAATGAACATCTAAATTTCATTTTTGGTGAGAGCATAGATCACATTTAAAGGTACCCAATATACTATATGACAAAGTTTTTCCTATTATTGTTCTTGGAATATTTAGAGTCAGTACCTAAGTTCCTTAACTTAAAGCTGAATTACAAAAGAGATTATTATCAAGGAATTTAGCAACCCTATTTTATTTCATGTATAAGTGACGTTACTGTATGACTGACATTACATGTGAGACGCTAAATTAATTGTTTTGTATTTTCCCAATGTCAAGCATGTGATAATTTCACGATTTAATTTAAAGGTGTATTTTATCTAATCATTGTATCATTAAGCTTTTAGCTAAATTACATCGCAAATTATTAAACTTATAGCTGCAAAAGACATTCTTTGATATATTAGTATTGTTCAAGACTTATAGGATAATAGGATAATATAGGATAATATAGAATTGTATCGTAATTTAATTGTAATGAATAGGCTGATTAATCAATTTAACTCTCTTTGTATCCATTTCTCTAATGTAAACAGTTGAAGGAGATGAAACTTACAGTATGTGTGAACTAGTATTTAAAATGAAAAAATTACAAAATGGGGAAAAGCAGTTTTTCCCTCATGTCTCAAGAACAATTCAATCAAAATTTATCAAAATTTGCATACTTCCTTGCCACTTAATTATTAATCCCTATATTCAATGAAATATAACTTCAAATATTATTTCACCGTATTTTGACCTATTTGTAAATTTGAGGAAAAGCTGAACCCTTTGGAATTTCTGTTTGGTTTTTTCACGAATGTGTAGCAAATTCTGTCTACATGGTGCATACAAAACCAAAAGTTTATACCTATATTAAATAGAAATTTAATTACAGTCAATTAAAGTCATCTAAAGCTGGCCATGATAGAACATATCTGATAAAAATGTTCATTTGCCAATGGCCATTTAGGGCCCAATCCCTCAATTTCGGGCACAAAAATAGATCTAAAATAGCATAATTTATAAAAAAATCGATATCTAAATGCTGAAAGCCAGTTATGTAACGTGCAATTAGATTTTTATGATAGTTTGAGATGTTTGGAAAACATATATGCAATAGTTGTTTGCCAATGTACATTTCAGGGCCCAATCCCCATTCTTGGGCCATGATTCGGTCTAAATTACCATATTTAAAAAAAACGATATCATAATTTAATACCTTTTAGAAAGGGCATTCGATACAAAAAAACGGGTGACTTTGCTTTGTCTTTAAAAGGGCTTAAATTCTTTTGGATTTGTCTTTCGATGTTTATTTAACAAGATCATTTTCATAGCGGTGCCTTTTACATCCTTTTTAATGATCTTTTTCCTGGCTTAGGGAGGAGGCAGAAGTTTCCTGTCTCCCATGAAAGATGGGTTTAAAAATTAACCCCTAATAAACAGTTTCAAATGAGTATATTTTCCAGAATTAAGGTGTTAATCATTTATTATTAGTAGTGGGGGTACATCACATTCAGGGATACAGAAATTTCTGGCAACCATTTGTAGGAGTACAGAATTATTTTGCCTATTTTTTTCTTAATTTTTTTTCTATCAAATGTTTTTCAAATTTTTTTCAGGAAAAATATTGGATATCTTGAACGGTGTTGGCTTTTTGCTCATTGAGTACATTTTTTGTTAGTTTCCCAACTGTAATTATAATGGAGCTTTATAGGGATTATAATGCAATCAAATAATTTTTCTGTGATAGCAATATGTAACTACATATTAGATTAGAAATATCAAATAACTCCAGTTTACTATTTTGAAAATAGTCCTTAAACCTTTCATTGAAACCCATTTCAAAAAGTTTAATGGGTCCAAATTAAAAAAAAAAAATCCCTTACTAAGGTTTGTCTGCGTGGAGACACAGACATGAGTATTATTCTCGCAGATCTACGAAAAAAACATCATTTATTGGTATCAATGTTATGTTATCAAAGAATGCAAAACAGAGAAATGAGCCCTAAAAGAGCCCGCATAACTCAAAATACCAAGAAATTCCAATTTCACCATAAGTGAGTGATTTTTCAGCTTTTAGATATATTTTTAGGCACAAACTGGGCCCTAATATGAAGTGCAGGTTCTGGTAGCAACAGAGACATCAGAGTGAGCAATGCTCGATGAACATTGCTCGAAGATTATACGTGTTTGATGCTCCAGAAATATTTCTGTTATAGTCCAGAAACTCAGAAGAGTTGGTCAATGAAAATAGTGACTTCTGTTATGTGGAATGAGTTTGTGGATGACCAGCAATTGGCGAAAAAATGACACAAATAATATTGACAAGTCAAATAACAAGGTAATGGAAATAATCACATCATTTGTGACATCTTTATAGTTCCTTTGACAGTGTGCTTGTATGAAGCATTATCTACGTTCTTTAATGATCCTGCTCCTGGTCTATCTTTATTATCAATCGGTTTTATACAGAAGACTAATTGTATGTGTCTATCATATCAAGCAATGATATAACAAAGAAAATTCTGATGATGCTGGAGGCTTTAGAGGATGTTGTGAAAGTTGAGCCAAAAGTAAAAATGCAACATTTTTGTTGCTTTTTGATGCAAAGCAGGCTACGAGGTGTCCTAAATCTTATTAGGATTGCAATATGTCTTGGTTTTGTACAAGATTTTCTCGACTAATGCTGTCAGAAATTGGTAAGGAATTTTGCGAAAGTCTGTATGAGGTTATTGTGCCATTTGAAAGTGAGGAAAATAAGAAAAATAGTAAAAGAACTGAAAAAGGGAAGAAAATATTATTGATAAGTCAAAATGGAATTCCCATGGTTAAGAGATATAAATGAGGGCTGCCGATTCTCAATATCGGAATTCAGGGGAACAAATGCCCGTCAATTCAACAAGTGTCCTCAGCACAAAGATGTGGAAAGGTTTGTTCTGTCATGTGGCGAAAATTGTCCTGTTTCCTTTTTTTATGTTTACCCACTTGATGAAAAAGATACTCGTCAATGGTTTGGCTGTGTAAACAATATCACTGGTTTAGGACATAACCATCCATCACCTGTCGACTGGAAGCTTATGAGCAAGAAAAAAACTGACATCAGGAAAGCACAAAAGTCGAATCAAGGAAATAAGCCAAAAGACTTCCAAAAAGGTTTCAGTCTTGACTATGAACCAATGTTGGTTGATCCTGTTGCCTCGCATTCGGGTATAATATATAGAGAGTTGAAAAGATCTTCAAGTTTTGCTGTGAGTGGAAATATCAACACTTAAAGCATCTTGGATAATTTCCAGCTCATAAGGAAAGAAATTGAAAAGAAGACTAATCCAGGTATCGTTAATGATAAAATAAAGAAGGATCTGGATAGTTTGATAGGATGCTATGTTGCTCGAAATCATTGTGCAATGATTGGATCACGGCTTTTTGGGGTTTTTGCTGCAAATTGGCAAACTGAATGTTTTGCAAAACCAAACCATTTATTTCTTGACATATGCTATGTTCAAAATAAAGAGTTGCCTGGACTTGAATGTATTTGCTCCATACACCGAACTCAAGTCATACGTTCCGGTTTATAGAATCTTTGTAAACCGCCAAGATGCAGAATCAATGTCTTTTGCTATTGAAACAATTTTCAATGACATCAATATTGAACATAAGAATTTCAAAATTGGTCATGGCATCGAACAAATGATGGTGATGACTTTGTAAACAGGGCAATAAGAGGTTGCAAGTTTCATTTCATGTAGACCACAGTTAAGGTTGCTAAACTTGTAACAGATACAGAAAACCAACTAAGTCTATTTAGCTATCTTACATGACTTATTCAAAATTACCAAATTCAAGAAGTTGTTTATGATATCTTCGATGTTTTATCTGGCGAAGACAAACCAAGCAAGTTGGTCAACTTGATTGAAGAAAAAAAGATGGAAGACGCTGCTTCTTTGATAAAGAATGCATCTTGGAAAGGATCAGCAACTTGGGTAAACTTGTGGTTGAGACCAAACCCATTAACCCTATTTTTATTGGGCTTTTTTCCATACGTCGTTTATTGAGGGGGGGGGTGCAAAATTGCACCCCTACCTTAATTTTCGTAAAAATGACCCAAATGCTCTAAAATTTGGCAGGTATACTCCCCTAACATAGCTCATTA
>JAUKPT010003218.1:0-12297 GCA_032273505.1 Nanomia bijuga
ACCCACACACCCACACACCCCCACCCACACACACACCCACACACACAAAGATGTATAAGAAATCGACGACATGTGTATATATTGTTATACAGTGTACCAAAGCTTTATTCTTATTATACAACAAAATATTACAAGCAAGAAATACATACAAAAAAATCCATCTTGTTTTAAATAATCTTAAATATTATCCAAAAAACAAAAACAAAAAAATATCTAAATGGATAGTAAAATGCCTATACGTTTAAAAAATCATAGGGAGTAGAATAAGCAATAACACACCTAACCTGTTTATCCCCTTTAATCCCATCAATACCCTCAATTTTAATTTCCAATTAGCCACTCCAACTACAAAAGTAAATAGTGGTTAAATTTTGCGACCTCACATTCCAGCAAAAAAATTTTCTAAAATATTAAAAAAGTTAAGTTTCTGAAAAAAAAACCTTGCATTCCAAAAAAGACAAGTGACAAGAATTATTAGATTGGGCCGAGCTAAAATAAATCCAGAATTTTTTTGACCAGGTTAATGGCAGCAGAATTGCTTAACGCGCAAGACCTTACCCAATCTTACTTTACGCATGAATACGCTGTAGTAGGTTGTACCATCGTCCCCACCATGTGCATGAATGAAACAAGACGAAATACTAAATGTTCCCAATGTTTGCCTTCTTAGGGTCCAGCATAAGTGATCATCCACAATAATAAAAATATGCTGAAACATTCCCTGAACTAACTTAAAGAGTATAATTGATTTGTTGATTGTTGACAGTTGATTTGTCGGATAAAAATTCATGAAGAATCTGATTGGTAAATTTGGTAAATTGGTAAATTTAAAAATGTCACAATTTCATTTTAACTTCATGTCAAAAGTGATTATATTATTTTTAAATGAACCGATCAGAATTTTGATGTAATATTTAATCAATAGTCAAGATCAGACAAGCTTTCGAGATGATTTATATTACCTAACCCGCATATTGAAGCAATTTATCGGCTGTATCAAAGAGCTACAATTTTATAGTCAATCACTTACACTTACACGAAAGTTGTGATTATAAATAAAAATCCGAAGTTCATTGCCAATGCATCAAACATTGCGATCTCGGCAAATTAAGCACTTCACCAATATAAAAGATAAAGAAGAAATTAACATGCATACACTATTTAGCACGCTTTAATTATACTTGACGAAGAAGATGGACACATACAGATGTCACTTACAGAAGAAAATCTGACACCTGGTATCATTTGATGACAGGCATTGATCTTTGATCATCGGAAACAAACTTTAATCTATCTTACAACGGTCCAAGGCACAAACAAGCTTTGCTAACAGCTAGTACAAACTTGCTTCCGAAACATTCTAGCCGTGATGAGATTGGGTCTACTAACAAGAGTTTCTCTTTTAACAGTTAAATTTAACAGATTAACTCTTAGTGAGTGCAACCACTCTTAACATTTAAAACGTTTGGGACACAAGTGGGTACTAGCCTAAAATGATGAAAAAAGCATCGACACGTGACTTATACCCAATTGTAGTGAGAAACAATTGAAAATTATTAACATACCAAGTAGGACTATCTACGTTAGAAAATAAATACAAAATACTGAGTAAAACCATATGCATATAAAAAACATATAAACAAGATACGAGTCAAAGATTGTCAACCCCCATAGTTGCCCCAGTGAATTTGTGAACTTAAGCGGTTCAAATATTTTACTATATGCCCTTTAACTATATCTCCTCTCCAAGATGAAAACAGGAAAGACTATAAGCACAGGAGCAAAAGGGCATGGCTGCAGCAGCCCGCAAAGATTTCGGGCAAATAGTAAAGATTTTTGACAAAACGAGTAGCTCAAAATTCGTAGGTGGTTTTAGCGAGACTAGAACCCAAAATCTTCTTCAGTTTCAAACACAACCGCTCCCTATTTTATTTTTATTTCACCAAGACAAAGTTTTGAAGTCAACAGTGTTCCAAAGTTGTTTTTTTACTTTATTTTCGCAGATTCTATTACGAAGGTTTTGACAGCAAGAAATTCCTCGCAATAGAAAAAACATTGACTAATCACTCTTAACACGACGTTTAATTTCAAAAAAACGTTTACATCTTAACCTTTCATCTCAGAAAATCACTCTTTACCGCGGATTAAAAGCTGCCGGGTCTATACCAAACAAACTTGGAAAATAGTCAAAATAAGTAATGAGAAAATATGCGACCACCATAACAAAAATCGATCATAAAAATCGAATGCAGACGTCATAGATTCATTATAAGGCTGGACCGAGGGGTGGTACAATATTGACGAATCGAATTCCTCATCTAATACTTAGTACATCAAAACTAAATTAATGAATAAACGAATTAAAGCTACCCTAAACGATAAAAGAGATATATTATATACAATCAAAAAAATAATAAAGACGTATTGGATAATTTACACCATTGTGTATTAGTTACCGAATGAGACAAGCCTTTTATACAATCATCTAGTCTCACTGACTAATCAAATTCGCTTCTTGTAAATCATCCAACATTTCCAACACATAAAACACTTTGACGACTTTCTGTTTTCTGCTTCTAATTGTTCTACAAATCATGATTTAGTATAAGACTCGACACACTTGAAAAACAAGAAGTCTTCGTGATATAGAAACTGACGCACGAAGAAGGAAGGGATAGGTAATAAAATATTGAATTTCCTTGAAAAAGAAGCATGAGGGAGTTTCAAGTAATCAAATCTTTGAAACCAAAGGGTCTGTAAACGATTCCATGAATACTTAAAGAGACTTATCGCAAAGTTTACTACTTGAGTAGGTGATTCTGATTGGTTCGTTAAAAGATGCTAATCTCTCCAAAACAGGCTTTCACGAAACTTCCTGTTTTTCAACACCCAGAAGAGGGATACACGCATAGAAATAAGTTTAAACATAATAAATATTTATCATATCAACAGAATAAAATATTGTTTAAAAAAATGCCTGTCCGTCTGCCGAGTTTTTTTTTGTTTTTTTTTGCGTTAAAAGAAAAAACATCACTCAAAAAAACAAATATCATACAAACTTAAGACAAAAACCTTTTTTTGGATGGAAAAGCAATCTGCAAGATGTCTCTTAGTTGAATGAATAAGACCTTTGACACTGCAGTGGCTATTCCAGTCCCTGGACATCATATTACTACACTTGTTCAGTCGTTTAGTGCTATTGAAAATCCAGGTATTAACTGAAACTTGAACCATAAAAAACGATTCCAAAATAGTCCAGGTTCGTCACGATGAACAGGCGTGTATTATATAAGAAACTATACACCATTGTGTATGTAATAAAAGCCATTTAGATTACTTAAACTAATTAAAAAGGATTGATGTGGAATTCTTATGCAACCAATGGTCCATCAGTGTTATCGTTTCCAACTCGTTCCAATTCCATTTGCTTCAGGAGGGTCTCATCTGGTAGAGCAGCTTCTTTCAAGAGCTAGAAAAAGAAAGTAGATGCATTTCAAATAATGACTAATTTAAGTTTTTTAAAGGCTAAGATATTGAGTTCCAGCAAGACTGAAGAAAACTTTTAGAAATATTATCATTTAGGTAGATATGTACTTCTAAAATTTTGCCTACGCACAACTGCCTAAAAATGAAGCTTAGAAAAGTGTTGTAGTTTTTAACCTTACAAGCTGATATGGATGTTACTCCTCCACCCCCATTCATTCTCGGGAAGGGAACAAAAATTGCTGTTCCGTGATTTTAAAGTATATGCGATCGCTCGCTAATGACAAATGATCCATTGACATTGCTCTAGCCGAAAGAAAAATAACTGAAATAACTAACCAGTAAAGGTGTTCTTAAGCATTCATTTGCAACAGAAAATATGATTAAATTTCCAAAAACATGGTGTGAGAAACGACTAATATGTTAGCAGGTAGAGTGGGGTTTCAATTTAAAAACAATTTTCAACCCGTCAACATAATCTTGCAGAGAAACCTGTACACTAGGAATGAACATTTTTTCTGTTAATCATATAGTCATATAGTCATCGAAGAAAAAAACATCCTCTATAGGTAAAATTCCAGGAAGACAAAAAAGTATTCCATATCTGAATAGACTAAAGAAAACTGATGACAAAATTACAATAAACCTCATTGTTTTAATGATGACACGGGAACTTCTTGCACCTAATGCTCAATTTTATAGGACGACAGAGCTGTCGTAAATAACCATCATTTTTTACTTAATTCGGATTCGGTTTGTGTTGATATATAGTAAGCTAAAAATTGACTTTCTTATTTGACTCATTTTCCTCTTTTTCGGTAGCATTATGCATTGGACTGGGCTGAACAATATTCCACTTAGCATCAGTCAAATTATGAAGCGCCAAGTTTTTTTTAAATCACAAATTGAAAATAGATAAATGCTTTGATGGTAAAAGCCTTTGATCTTTACTTAATGATGATCCAAAAGATAAAACAGAAATATCTAATCGATGGTTTATAGACTCAACATAACAGACTCACGCCTTAGTTTTCTCTGAAAAGGCAAATAACAACAAGAGGATAAAAACTGAGCCAGGATTATAATTTATTATTTGGCTTAAACTGATGAACATTAAGATGCCAACAAATGCATTCGACGTTTATAGAAACCAGTCACACAAATGTTGCATTTGGAACAACACAAAAAGTTATGTTCTGGCATTTATATACTTTAGTAGCTTATCCAGGGTTTTTGATGTGCAAATGACGGCATATTAAAATTGTTGTCTAATAAGCTCTTTAGATTGAAATAATAATATTATGAAGAGGAAAAGGACAACTAATTAAGCTGATTCCATCAATAGCTTCCGCTTAACGGGTCGCCTTTGACGTCAATACCTCATCTACACGCACAATACATAAAAAGAAATCAATTTGATTAGTTTATTGCTATTATGTGTTGGAATCTTTTGTAAACAATATACTTGTAAAGGGAGAATCAGTTGACAAAATAACGACACGATATTGGTTATATAAGGAGAACCCTGTGACGACATCGTGACGTCAGCAAGGTGCCAAGTAATTTCTCAACAATGTTGATCAAACCGTCATCGGTACGGCTTGAAGGAATGCTGCCGCTTGCTGATTTGAGTTTCTGTCCAACCTAGAAGTGCCATATCTCCCTAGGGAGAAGCGCGTTCGACTTGAAACTCACAGAGGTTTCAGAAGAGATCGTAAAAACAAAAAATAGATGATCGCCGACAAAAGACAGTAACTCGAGTTACTGTCAGCAAGCGGCAGAATGCTTATGAGACAAAATGAAAGAACAGTATTTTGAAGGAATTTAGACCCGAGGCGCCGGAAGTCCTTTTTCTTTAATATTCTCTAATGAAATAACGATATATTTATGTATTTTTTGGTTACATTCTTCCACTAAGTTAGATTTATGTTTACATGCCTTTTAAAGATTACTCTCCCCCCAGCCCCTTTGCCCAAATTTATTTTTTTGGGAGATGGTTCAGAAATAACGAAGAAATATAAAAAATTAGCTTTCCCAATGTTGATCATGAATTCATCGGTGCGGGTTAGAGAAATTTTTATGAGACAAAGTGCAAGGACTCTGTATTATGCAGTAGATTTCATGGAGAGGAGAAGAGTAAGAAGTAGAATTTAAAGCAAAGGATCGAACGATTAAACCTTTACCCATGCAACACATTGCATGACGGCAGAAACTGTTTTTCTCCTAGAAAAAAACTTGCTAGTGCTATGACGCATAAAAATAGTCATAGACAGGCTCCTAGAAAGTTATTTCTATATGAGCGTAAATGCAAGAAAGGTATAAATATAGACTGGAAATCCCACTATTGTGGGTGAGATTTCTAACTGAGCAGAAAAGTTTATATCCCAGCGTATTCATCACCACATTAAATATTATCCAGGTATCTCATTATCATGTTCAATTAACGTGTCAGGAATATAACTGTAACTGTAACTGTATTATTCACCGTTGAATATCTTTCAACATTTGGTGGTTATTGTCTAATTTACATTAGTTAACTGTTAATAAATTGTTTAAATTCACAATAATCAGTCTACTAAAACATTCTTTTAAGAATTGGTTGTCACTTATTTCTTTTCTGGACTCGCGTAGAAACATTGCAGACACTTATCTCAAGCCTTATCTTAATGTTGAGACAATTATTCAACGTGTCGCCTTTTGTATGAGTCATAGATTTGAAAAAAGTAACTTCGGTTTTTTATTAATGTTAATAATGTGTTAAATATGGTGTTAAGGAAGCGTTTAATTATTAAATAATCTTGATATGGTAGGTAGGTGTCCGGGTTTCGGTTACGATCGGTTACGTATAGTATGTAGGTCTTTTACTATTACGTAACCCATATCTTAAAAATCAGGCACAGAATTTAGAAATTAAACTTGTTACTAAGGAGGGAAAGGGTCATTAATTGAATGCCTTTTTTCGTTACTGATGGTACCAATTTATTAAAAGATTACATAACATCAATGTTGGTATATGGCCTCCGGTTACGACTGGTTTAGTAGGTTGGTTGCTCAAAATCGGCTTTTTTGGGTTACATAATAATTGAACGTTCCTTAAATATTTTAAGATATATTACTTTTAAAAGTACCATAAAAATGTTATAAAAAGATATCTAGGCTAATATTGGGGTAGAAATAAGAGCAAATTAAGAACAAATGAGGCTGACCCATCAAAAACTTTTCAATCTTGATTAAAACATTGTATTTTGAGGCTATGATCAAATGGACACATTGAGCTTTGAGACGATTCCCCATGATTCTTATGAATATGAGTGTGAGTGTATTAGAACTAGAAAGTTATTCAATTTCAAGTAAGGGAGGATGGACACAAAAAATGTGAACGTGATTTTTGACTTTGTATTTTACCTTTTTTTGACTTTTAATTTTTTTTCTAGACATTGATAAAAATCAGGCGTGACTTTTGAGTTATTTACACCTCGCAAAAAGTGCACCTTCGAAGTAAAGAAATATATTGTATTGAATACTTACACTGAGCACGGACCATTCGTTCTGTTGAAGTGCATATCGGTTCAAACTATACTTTTTGTAGATCTGCCACATGGCGCCGATTGGCATACAGATCATGGAGGAGAAACATAACAGCCATCCTAATCCTTCGGCCCAGTCAGGGTACACATACCCACCGCCGAACTTGATTCCATCCCACATAATCAATCCATACAAGAAAGTTACTAAAAGAAAAGAGAAAGAAAATGTTTTGATGCTTACCAGGGATCACAGAGCATGATTATAGAGAAAAAGAAATAGGTGCGTTGGGAACACTATTAAAGTTAAGAGAGGAGCATAATTTGGGGGTAAATTAGGTGGGATTTTCTAATCTTACCGAGAATATGCAAGGTACTGCAACTAAATTCCTAATTAGAATCAAGGGCAGGAGAAATTTCATAAGGGTGTGAAGCAGACCCCTCCTTGTGCCTCCCTGTGTATAGGCAAAGATAAGTTGATAGAATACGTGTTTAATATGGGAAGTATTTGACAGTGTTATCGATTGTCGCATCTTCAGAAAAAACCCAATAAGACCAACCAATAATTTTGCCCTCCAACTCTTTGGTTAAAATAAGCATCAAAGTGTAAGTGTAGCCATAACTTTTATTCTAAAAACTTACCCAAAATAATTAATGGTGCAGCGAATTTCCAGCAAATAGCCCACCATTTGCATGGACGATATCCTATCATAGTTTCGATGTTGTCCAACAAACGTTCAGCACCGTAAACCCATCCAATAGCAATTGATTCGAAGAAAGCAAGGAAAAGGAGCGAAAGACCACCAGCTTGGGTGTTGAATAATTCAACGACATAGGGTCCAGCCTATGAAAAGTTTAATAAAACTTAAAGTTCAGGGACGCAATACAAGCTCTTAATTCTAGCAAAATCAAAAATTTGATTTTGGTTAAAAAAAAATGTTGACGTTTTTCTTTAGGATCGACTGACAAAATATTGTATCGGAAAATGATTGCATCTGCAAAATTAGAATCAAATAAAAAAAGAGGCTTAATATGTCTCTAACTTATGTAATATCTGTTACTATTAGACCGGCCGTATTTTGAGGTTTGTGCCACCGGAGAGTACCATTAATGCAACTGGGATTTTTGTGTTCTTTAGGGTCTATATTAGAAGAAAAATCTTGGTAAACGGGCATGTTTCGGGGATAAAGGTACCTTTCAGACATTATTAGCCTTAATTAGCGTAATTTTGGTACAATCCAATAAAAAGTGCATTTTCAAAATGATCAATTCTAAAAATGGATACAATAGCTGGATTGGGAATGAGAAATAGATTAAAAAATTATGCTGAATCAGTAGTTTTTTTATAACTTTAAACACTAATAACTCCTGATCATTTGATCAAAATATGACAAACTATACCATTTTTTATCCCCGGGCCAAGATGTTTCTTTTAATATAGATCCTAAAGAACAAAAAAATCGCAGAGGCATTAATGGCAACTCCAAGATATAAGTTTATATTTTCATGTGTCATTTCAAGGAAAGACTTTTTCGCGGTACTAAATTTTCCTTTGAATATTCACGTTTAAACTTTATGTGAAGGTTTTTCTATAGTCAGATGATCACAGTTAATCTTTGGTTAGGGGAATTTTGGAGGGGTACGAGGGGAAGCCGAGATGGATGTTTAGAAAATTAAGAGAGGTATAAATAATTCATTTTATATTAACAGTAAAAGGTACCCTTGCTGTTAACATAAAATGATTTATATCAAATTTGGCTACAAATTGGCGATTCTATTTACTTTAAGGGTAGAATATTTTACGGGCAGAAACTTTTTCAATTTTCACGATTTTTTCCCGAAAGTTTATTCCAGGTAAGAATATAAAGTTAAAATTCGCAAAAGTCTTTTCGCTACAAGTCAGGTCTTTCGATAAATTTTCGCAAGAGAGGTAAAATACTTTAAAAAAAACTCTTCATTTTTGTCATTCGTGAAAGATACATCGGTACAATTCTTTCTCAAATCAAAATTTGTTATTTCAATCAAACGTTTCCAATCTCGCAAAACTTTCAGCTCGCGAAACTTTCTTCCCCAAAAGTAGACATTAGGTGGGCCTCATTCATTAGCTCTGCTATTCGAGGTTTCTCCTAGCCATTCTCTTTTTCTCTTTACTTTCTGTTTCATTTAAGCGTTGGTTATATTTATATTTATATATTTTTTTTATGTATGGTATAGTTTTGTAATGTATTTTTACGATTTTTCTTTTTTAATGGCAAATAAATGTTTGATTCATTGTGATTGATTGATTGATTGACACTATTGTCAAGACTGCCGTTAATATCACTTTGCTCTAATATCATATAAGAAGCGATGCAAGGCTATACATCTAAGATAAATGTTTCCTGGCAGAACTACCATCGTACCCTGAGAAAGTCTTTACAGTGCGTACCCACATCATCAATTTTTTATGATAACCAGAGTGAAACCTCTCCGTAGCAATCCACCCACCCACTATCAACATCAATTTGACAAATAAGATAGGGGTGGAGTTTAAAATGAATCTATCCACATACTTAATTTTCTATTGCTTGTTGTGATTAGTTCCGCCAACGAAGCTGTCAAAAGGAACTCTCTATAATACGAATATGAAATATTAGGATGCAAAACTGTGCAAAAACCTATAAGTAATTGTTTTTTCATTGTTATAAAAGATATCAAATGAATCTGACTTAAATTGTACAAAAAACATTGCGTTAACGGCTTGTACACGTTCGTCTAAAATTGTATAAAGAGCTTAGCGAAGACAGAAAATTTAACTTTAACTTGGTACAATTTCTATCATAGTTATTATATAATGAGATAGTATATTGAAAGTTTTCTTCGTGCTTTCGGAATTATTATGTCCGAAAAAGATTTAACTGTCCGAATAATGGATGGGAAGATTTCAGATGAAGAATCAGATGAAGAAAAAGTAAGTTCATATGATTTGTTCCCAAATAATATCTTTTCTTGATTCTAGTTGTACATATTTTTCTATGAACGGATGCATGTTTTAATCGGGTAGTAAACTGTGTTTCACGACAAAAAGATATCTTGTCTTACCATGGCGTTCGTGTACGTCTGTGCAAATTTTTATCAAGAACGAAGGCTACAATCAGTAGATAGAAGCAGAAGTTGGTCAAAGCAAGATCAAGCTAAAAAATGCTTCCCCCACATACAAAAACACTTTAAATATTTTTCTCGATTAATTTAATATGATCTAGTATCAGATATCAATGTGTTTTCTTCACAGACATTTTCTGATAAAAAAGGAAAACCTTTTTGGGAAGGTATTTTATCATGGCCTAACCTTTAAGTACCAATTTCTGATTAATAGCTTAGATTGACCTGATATAAAATGTTGTTCAAAAATTGTGGTTTAGGCCAGACAAAAAAAATTAATTGGTTCTCGTCCGCGCGTGCACCACTTTTAGCCGGCGCATCAGTATTTTTTTTTTACTTTTTTGAATAGATTTGTTTCGCATAATTTGGAAGCTTGAGCCCTTGATGTTAAACTTTGTATCGTGTAGCACGGGTATAAACCAGTTTGAATCAAGTGACAATTCTTTCCCTACATTAAATATTTGAAAATACTTTCCTACATCAAATATCTACTTGGTGCATGATAAAGATAAAGATTATTCCTATCTATATTCATTTATTTTTCAATTGGTGTGAAGGATGAACAATATCTTGTAGAACAAAAAAAAACTAGAAAAAAAAATATATCCGCACGTGCGAATCACTTTGAGAAAAAAAAGGACCAGAAACAATTTTTTTTAGTCTGGCCTTATCCAAGTCAACTTTCTAAATATTATTTTACTGTTTCCTTTTGAATTAAAACATATTCAATTTTTTTAGCACCTGTTGGGCACCACTTTCGTGTAAGCCCGTTCTCGTGCAACTTTATTGAATAATATGAAAAAGTTATTTACAGGTCATCCAGAAAAAATGTATCTACTATCATTTCACTCTTTAGTAGCTTTTGTAATTTATGCAAAATATAAAATCCAATTGTTGACGCACGTCATTCTTATTTGATCCAAACATTTTGAAAGCTCAATCATAGAAATCGTTTATGCGTGCAATATTGTTGTCCTCATAAATTCCATCGTGCATTTTTCAAAAGCGCGTGCAAATTAATTGCTTTTTTTAGTGAAATGTATCTAAGTGATTTTTAAATTCAAAAACTATTAAAGGAGATTCCAATGGAGTATCCGTTGATTTTTAACAATGTATTTCTGAGTTAATTTGACATGAATTTGTATCCTACATAAATTATGAAAGCTACTAAAGAGTGAGGAGATAGAAGATACATGGGTTGTTAGTTATTAGTTTTTATGTAATTAGTTTTTAAATGTAAATATATATTGTATTAAGAAAAAAATACAATATTGACTATTCTGGAGGGTAAAAGGGGGGGGGGGCAAAAACAGGGCAAAAGAAAGAATTTGGAATTATGTGACATGGTGAAGGAATTTTTGTCCAGAATATTCATTGTTGAAAAAAAATATTAAATCCATGTACTGTACTAAATCGTATAGCGAGAAGCTTGAATCAGATCCTACCTTCGGCTGGGGTATACGATACTCATTACTGAGTTCAGCCTACTGACATATAAAATATATCATATGACCTGTATATTACAGTAAAGATGACAAGAAAGCAGTATAGCTCAAGTTATCAAGTATATCAAGTTAGCCGCCAAAATTGTGCAAACCCATTTTCAACGTCAATGCTAGGTGGATGAATTCAAATACATCGCCTGTCTTGAATAAAAGGAACGAAGAAAAATCGTTAAAACTTGGCCAAAAAAAAATGAAATGAATTTCTCTGACTTCAATATTTGAAATTGCAGTAGCCTCAAAATTAGACACAATTTGGAACTTTCTGAAACTTTGCTTGGCCGGTCAAGATATTCTTTTTATATGATCGAGGTTAATAATGAACTCAATGCATTGAGCCTTTGTTAATGGAAATCACAACAGCAAATTTTTGTCAACAAATAAAAACCTAGTTCATTATATAAACCTAACCCAGAAGTCAGCATATTATTTATTTCATTCAATCACACTTTAAAAAACCCTTATCTAGTGAGCTTTGAATGTTTAGTCCAGTGTTTTCCTTCTATAGAAGGTAGATGCTTTTGTCATATACATGACTGTCACAGATAATGTCAGTTAATCAGTTTAAAAAATTCTACAACAAAACTAAAGAACAACAACAAGAACCAAGAACAAACAATAAGGAAACTACAATATATAAAAGAAAC
>JAUKPT010003219.1:0-12295 GCA_032273505.1 Nanomia bijuga
CATCATTCGTGGTAGTGAAGTACCTTTGATTAATCATTATTTGCCGTTGAATATTGAACTCTTCATTGTTTTTTTAAGGTATACTCACAACTTGATCAGCGGATCGGTTTATTGTCTGTTCGTCATCAACCCTCGTCCGCCAACATTGCATTACCATATCCCTATACTGTTTCGTTAGTAACACATAAACAACAGTGTCCATTATAAGACCTAACCCTTGGAAAAACAGACAAATGTCTATGTATAGGGTTTTATTCCATGCAGAATTCTGATTTGAGTATTGAAGAATAAAGGCAAGGATGAAACCAGGAACCATGTACAAAAACACAAAAAAGCAAATAATAATGGTGGGTATCAAAAATTGCTTTTTGATTGTTTTTTTCTGCTCTTCAAGACTTTGTCCAAATTGTTCTCTCGATTGCTTCAGCTTTATGACAATCGCTATGTAAGTACATATCGCGAAGAAAAGATATATTCCGGAAATTGTACCAAGGAATATATTCATCGCTTTTATAAAGAAAGCGGTTGATATGATTTGCAGTCCTAAAGTAGCTGTCGATGATATCCATGTTACAACGACGAGAATTTTTATTTTTGTTTTCGTCAGACGATTTTGGTGTTTAGAAGGATCGATGATGCAAATCAGTCGGTCAAGGGTTAAAATGAACATTATAAATACTACTTCGATTCTTAGAGTTACAAGTGTTGTTAACAGGACCAGGTGCGGTGAAAAATGTACTATCAAATTGCAAACCAGTATCAGAAGCTCCACTATACTTAAAAATAGTAGTATAATGTTTTGATTGGTTCTTTTTGGGTACTTGTAGAGTATTAAGATACCTGTTGCGTTTAAAACGAGACCAATACATTTTTCATAGAGCAAGATTTGTTTCAGCTCTCCCATTTCGTTATTCCAAGTTCGTTTTCTGCAGGGCACTTTGTTTTTAAGGTTTTCTGCTATTTTCTATTACTACTTTTTAGTTATAACAATTTTTCAAAACACATTTCTTTTCTTTGTAGAATGAATTCAAGTTTCACATCAAATTAAGACGTTTCATCTATCGATACAAGTATAACAATCGTCGAATTCGTGATCGTCCATTCACTACTTTTCTATAGCGTTACTGAAACGTTACTTAAACTAAAACTTTTTAAACTAAATCCGTTCATGAAATCTCAGCATTTATTTATTGATCTAAGCACCTCCCAATACTTAGTTAATATCATATTAAGTCCAATTAGACCCATAAAATCATTAATAATTCAGTAATTTGTCCTAACTTGGTTTTTCTTTCTGTATTACAATTGCACAGTCGCTTTGTTCTTGAATATGACAGGAATTATCCACTCTTTTGTCTCTAAATTCTATATTTAAGAAATACACGTATGATACGTATGTTTTAACTATTTTCTCTATTCAAATGTTATTACGACCAACAGAGCATTCTTCTAAGCACCGAACAATATTTTCAAGTTTATACGTCCTCGTCGTATGTCCAATTTAACTTTAATTTAGTTTATTTTCTTTGTTCTATCAGACGTATAAATTTAATTATTATCTTTTTCTTTTTTACTGCAAGTCGATTCAAAGCCAGTGCGTCTGATTCAGGTCCTCCTGTAAATAAAAGTCCAATACTTGCTTGTCCAACTAATTCCCCTCATATCCATATATTATACCCATATATTTTTCAGTTTTCTAGTTTCCATCTTTTTTTGCTTTCCACCTCTTCAAAGGTTTTACCAAGAACTTTTACATCCAACCATTATAATATTATAGAAATCATTTCACCAGTTCATACAAGACTACATCTTACAAGATACATAACATCTGCAAAACACATTACGTTTTCATTTCCAACTTTTGTTTTTAGATTACAATTATTATATTCATAATTCTGCAAATTTTTAAATTCAATCTTAGGATTAATTATTAACAATGCAATGGCACCGAAGACGGCGATAAGGAGAACTTTTCCAACGTTCTGTTACAAGTTAAATATAACAAGGCTCCGTTCACTCTTATTTTCTTTACATTATATATTTATTCGGAATGAATTTTTTACATTTAATAATGCACGAATCATCTTTACTCGATTTAAAAAAGAAAAATTATCACACGTCATTTGACTGTACCGCTAATGTGCTGTTCAGAGAACAATACACCGAACTCCTCGAAAGTTATACCAATATTCATAAAGTTCTTAATCCAACTTCTATCAATGAGGCTTATAAAGTCGCTGATTATCTGCTAGAAATAGAAAGACATGTTTAAATTAGGACTCATTATATTAAATGGTTGATAACATTTTTATATATTGATCAAAATACTTGAACATATATTTATTTGTGAAAATGCTCTTTATTTCTATTTTTTGGGCGATAATCAATAATGATAATCAATAATAATAATCATATATTTTAGAAAATTTAAACCATATAAAGTTTTTTGAGAATAGATAGTTGTTTCGAAGATTCATGAGAGGTGATTGGAATTGTGCAGGTGTTAACTTTCGGTTATTGTTTGAACGATGACAAACTCATAAAAAAAAAGATTAAATTGTGAAATAGTTCTAAAAATAAGTTGATAGAGTATGAAAAGACTTAGATTTTATAAACGCTGAGTGTCTTATGGAAATATTCATCAAAAGAAAAAACAAAAGGAGAAATATTTCAATGCATTTTTGCAGAGCAAGACCTGTTTTTATCTCTTCTATTTTGTGTTTCAATTTCTAAGCTTCAGTTAGTCTGTACTTTCTTTACTTCATGAATTAAAATGTTATTGCTTTTATCTACTTTTTCATATAATGAATCAGAATTTCACATCGTTTTGAATTGTTTTTCTCCATCTAAAGAACTTGCTATTAAGGTTTTGTTTAATTCTCTACTATCTTTTATGGACAACTAATTTGCAATACTTTTTTGTCCTTTTATCTCCTTTTACCTTCACTTCAAAGAATGGAAGAATATTTCAAATTTCCAATTAATTTATTAAATTAATCAATAAACGTAGTATAATCTTTGGATCAATGAATAGCTTTTCAATACTTTTGTCCTACATAAACGTTTATAAATCATTTCATAAAATCTCTTCATCTTATAAATTAGTCTTAATACTTCCCACTAATTTTAAATATCAGCATCCCATTTATTTTTTCTGTACGATGTATTCTTAGAATTGGTAACCTTGTTTTACTTTTAGTATGTACAGTTCGTCGGATATCATATCAAGAAAACAAATATTTTTCTGATTTTGATTTTCTGTATCGTCGTTGGAAATTCAATCTTCAGAATAATTATTAACAGTGCAATGGCACCGTAGAGAAAGTGAATAGAGTTTTTTAGTATCGGTCTGTCATAGAATATTCAATGAATTTTCTCTAAATTTGAGGGCAATCTCCTCTGCCCTTTTAAATACCTAAGTTTCGCTTTAGATCGTATTTTTATATCTTAGCTGGTTAAAACTTTCTTCGCAAGAGCTCAGCCAGCTAACGGTAAAATGCTAAGCCACTTTTAAAAAGTAAGGGTAAGAAAGATCTTTAATAATTGTCGGGACAACAAATGTACTAGATGGAACACTTGTAAGTTGTACATGGCGACGAAACGTAAGACAGTTTAATTATGAAAAAGAACATATAGGAACGTAGCTAGATAGTTTCTAAGAACATTTGTTATGGTATACACTTTTGAGTATACTCACAAGTTACTTCATATGAATTTTTTCATATGAATCTCGGTAACTCCAAAAAAATCTGAATCAATAACTCCCGGACAGGTCAGATCCTTTTTTTCGCCTTTTTTTTTTACCCTTTCTGCGTGTAGGTTCGGCTCACATGTCTGTCGAGCATTTCTTTTTTTATTATGCTATAAACATAAACTAAAATAAATATGGTACAAATACGGGTATTCCTTATGTTAGCACGGTCGTAAGTTCAAATTCCGACCAGGTCCGATTTTTTCCCGCCTTTTTTGATTTACATTTCTATCTATAACCTTTCTATTAACCTTTCTTTTTGACTCTCTATCATTCTCTTTTAAAATTGTGACACCCTTTCCTTTTCATAAGATGTGTAAGGAGTTGACCATCGAAGTTTGTAGCAAAAGTCCACCTTGCTCAACTTACACATGAATAGCCCTCCTTGGTTTCGCGAATAACCTTTATACATGCTTTTTCCAAAATCGTTTTTCAGCTTCCGAGACTTTGCTCGATACCGAAGAAAGGAACAGGATCTTTTCACACCGAGGATGCACGCCTAAAATCACCCTACCACCTATAAAGGTGAGTAAAAGGAAATTGTGATTCTTAAAATGTAGATCTTTTGGAACCTATAATGCTGGTAAACTAGAATATCTCCGGATCTAATTAAAGTTAAGAAATATGCTTTATTTTTTGAAAGGTTGTAGGTTAAGTCTTTCTAAAAATTGAAACCTTAATTAAATCGAAGACCTGAAAAAAATTATGATAATGATAATGTAACTGTCAAAATGCTTGAAATTCATTCTATGACTTTTAGTTGAAATCCAAAACTTTTATAGCACATTTAAACAAAAACTAGATTTTAGGGACCACCAGCATTTTAAGGGCCATAAACTTTACCATTGTTATAGCAACGCTAGTTATTTTTACGTCGACGTTAGCCAATTTATCAACAATTTAATGCAGTAATTGTTCATAACTCGGATAACATATGATGCTTCCTATGATATAAAATGGCAAGTGAGGCGTCTATAATATCTTTAGAATTAAAAGAATGCTTAACCCTTCGTCAGGAAGTCGTTTCTATGTGAATCAATTGGAAGAGGGGTGCTAAATATACCCAATTCGACATTTTTTTCCCCAAGCTATCTATTACTTTTCATAAAAAACTATTTGGCATGCATCTAGAGACATCCCTAAAAAATGTTACTGTGAAGAGTTTATTTAATGATAATTGCCGATTTCTAACACACAATACAGTAAATAAATATTCTTTTTCTGAGATAATCCGTTTGATAAAAGAAGAAATAATGAATAAAGACACTTTATCATCTTAAAAAAAGGCTATCAACAACGTGCAAACTCAGCTTCTCATTTGCAAAGAAATATTTTAATATGTTTTTCTTTTAACAATACCTTTTATTCTTTATCTGACTAAAGGAGAAACATCTCTCATTCATTTCGAAGTTCTAAGATAATATCAAAAGACCTGCATTATTTCCACAACTACAAGGAATTTTTCTAAGCAAGTTAAAATGGAGTATGAGGATAAATTTTAGTCACATATCTTTTTTTACGAGTTTTCACCACCATCAGATTTTGATACAAACGACATATGAACAGGGGGTGGTATATTTACCACTCCTCTCACCGACGAAAGATTAAAACATATAATACTGATTGTACTGATAGTAGTTATTGATTATAGCACATAAAGAAATAGCATGATAGCACTGCGTTATTTATATGCTTATATTTATATGGTAAGTTATGCACTTATGATGGAACAGTAATGCATAGCATAGCTAATCCACGGACCATAGCTCCATCTAGTGTTTCATCAGGTACCATCTAACAACCCAATTCTCCTCATATGACATGAGTTGACCCGACGGACTTACAGCCTAACGATTGTAGTATCACACTTTTACTGATGTTAACTTATCTTCAATACTTCAGAGTAGTACAGTGAACTCTCTATAACTCGAACACTCATGGGGGTTAGCAATTTGTTTGAGTTATAGAGAGGTTCGAGTAATAGAGAGTTTAGAAAATTTTTCGTAATTTTTTATCAATGATCGATTTTGCATGTTTTTTCTTCCTATTCGTGAAATCGAAACAAATTTTTTGATTGAATAAAAGGAAAAATATATTTTGTGGATTAGATAATAAAGACAAAACACAATCATAGACTGTTTATTTTTCATTATGAGTAAAATAGTTATGCAAAGTGGTTTGTTTTCTAACACAATCCTTTTTAAAAATGTTGCTCACGTTTTTCATAGACTTCATGATTTCATCCCCAGAACTTGAAAAGAGGCTGAAGTTCTCGAGAATACTGATAGATACTTGCACCTCGTTATTAGTTGTTTTTTTTATTTCGTCCTCTTCGTCTTCATCTACATCATCCTCTTCTTCATTTTCTTTTTCAGTAACTTCTGCAATAATATCAGCAGTTGTAAACTGTGTATTAGATGTTGTTAACTCACTATCAAAATCTAGATAATCATTAACTGAGATACCATCCTCAATTTGATCAGAAAACCTTTCTTTGAGTGATACGAGGTCGGCATTCAGAGTCTGAATTTCATTTAACTCTTTAAAAGGGTCATTATCATCATTCATTGCCTTTTCAGCATCTTTCTGCGAAATTCCTGATTTTCTGAAGCAGTTAGTGAATGTTGTATCCGACACATCGTCCCAGGCCTTCTTTAACATAAACATTGCTGTTATGAAGGAGAATTTCGGTATCGGTTCTCTCTTTTCTAAAGCTTTAATAATCTTATGTACGGCCAATGATCTATTTTTTGATTTTAAAGCTCGTATGATACCTTGATCCATATGGGCTGTGTGTGCGATGTTGTGTTTGGAGGTAAAAAAATTATCTATCCATTCCAGATTATGGATGTGCAGTGCAATTATCGATGATCATAGCAATCTTTCGCTTAGAGGCAGCAAATTTACGATCAAATTCACGTAGCCATTCTTCAAAAAGTTCTGCATTCATCAAACTTTTTTTTTGTGCACGGTATCTACAAGGTAATGTTTTAACATCTTTAAAACATCTGGGTTTAAAGGACTTTCCAATTGTAAACATGGGTAATCTTTCTCCAAGGGCATTACCAGCAGCTAATCCAGTGAGTCGAAGTTTGCTGTGTTTTCCCCCAGAGCACATTTCTCCTTTCAAATGATGGGTTTTGTTTGGTAAACATTGGTAAAACAAACCAAATTCATCAGCATTGAAAATGTTTTCTAATGAGTACCGAGACAGGATAGTCGGTGATGTTGTCTCCGTCCATGGTGCGGTCATTTCCTCAGTTACTGATTTCGAATCCCCGACGATGCTTTTAAACGATATACCGTACCTAAAATCAAATGAGCTAAAATCAACTCACACCACCTAAAATTAGGGACTCCAAAATTTACGCGAAAATTTTTTTTTCAATTTTGGCGATAATTGTCTGGAATGTTCATCTTAAGGAGTATAAAATTCGAATGTGAGAAAAGATCCGATTTGTAAAAAAAACATTGTTCTTCTTATGCAACTAAATCATGGCGATGACAGACGAAATAAAAGTAGGAGACATTCTTTTTTGTGACGAAATACCAATTATCAAACTTATTTCGTATGAAATTGACGCTTTTGTTGTGGGTTTTCACGTTTATAAAGACAATTGGACCCCAAAAGTTCGAGATGAATTTCAAGATGTCATGGAATCAATGAATAAAATTGACAAATATGCAGTAGCTGTTAAGAAAAATAATGGAGAAGTTATTGGTCATCTTCTACTCGGAAAGTCTGGTAAATTTGCAAAAACTGTTTTCTATTTTTTAAAGACTGACAAAAGCCATGGCTGCAAAATTAAAGTCACTGGAAAAGCCATAAATGCTGGTGACCTGCTTGGAATGAAAGTTCCGTGTAAAGTAATCTTTGATGCCGAACGAAAATTTATTGACATTTTACAAGAAAAGCTACCAATACTTTTGTAAAACTTATGTTATGAGTATGAATAAAAATAGTGTGCTTACCTATTTTTCCATTTTGTTATCCATCCTTCCGAAGCTTGGAATGATTCGATACCCAGTGCGTTAGCAAATTCAACTGCTTTTTCTTTTAACATTGGTCCATTGATAGGAACGTTCTCGTCACTTATCATGAGGAGCCATCTATAAACTGCCTTGTTTATTTGGTCGTATTACCGGTTTTATTCTTTTGGATACCTTGCCGCTGTTAAATTGTTCAAAAATTTTACTTTTGTTTTTTTTCCACGTGGAAAGCGTACTTTTTGGCACTCCATATTGAGCAGCAATATCTTTCGCAGAAACTCCTTTTTCTAACTCCATTAACGCTGTATATTTGACTTTGCATGATTTGTTTACTGATTTACGTTTAAGAGATGCCATGATTATAAAATGGTTCGAGTTAAGGAGAGATTCGAGTTATAGAGAGTCGAGTAATAGAGAATTTGTTATGAGAGTTTATTAGGAAATTTTCACGGCGCCAACGAAATTGTTCGAGTTAGGGAGAGGTTCGAGTAATAGAGAGTCGAGTCATGGAGAGTCCACTGTAGGACGATTTTAGACATGGAGACATGGCGATGATCATTGGTGCGTGCGGAAACTATACGCGCTACAGAGAGATGGTCTACGGCACCTGGAGGCAGAATTTGTACCGTGTGTGAAATACACGGAAATGGAAAAAAAAATCAAAAGGCATTCGACTTTTGCCGACGGAAAATCCACAAACTGGATTTTTATCCTTCGCGCGACAAGCGTCGTGCTTTGTGCCATACGGCAAAACAATTATTGAAGGGCTTCTTAACAGATACGTGTTCGGAGGTGATCCTCTTTAAAGGGGGTCACTTCGAACAAAAAATCAGCACAGAAATCGGTGTCAAGTAATAATTATTGTATCGGTTCTATATTAACTGAAACTTTATACAAAATTGTTCTTTATTTTATTACAAAATAGCCTCCTTATTTTTTATATAATACACACTAGTTAACCAATCACATGTCATAGACTTTCTATGCATATCTACTTGCTATCCACTTTTCCTTTTAAAATACTTTACCCGCGATTGGCGTACGCTACGCCCATAAACGTTCCTCCCTTTTTTCGTAAACTTGAAACCCGTATCACCATTTCCACTGTACCTCCTGTCACGACGTCCGTAGCCTTTTTTTCCCCGATGCAGACAGTTATCATCCTGTATAGACAACTACAGCCGCTGACAGTTCGTTCCGGATACCTGCTATACTATCACTGCAAACGAGAAGGACTACACCGAAATCCATGCCGCCGTCTAACGATATACTTCATGCTTATAAATTAATTAATTACGAGATATGACGAAACCTGCAATTCAGCAATCACAAGAACGACCAACGTCCCTCCACCATTCCCGTCTCGTCGTGACCTGCTCGACAGTTCCCGTCATGTGTATCGCTTCGCTTTATCGAACGGTGAGGAGAGTTATGCGCAAAATTTTGCTGATGGAATTTTTTGTCAATATAATAAGATGGGTTTAAGGAAGGAAGTATGTCGCGAAGGAGATAGTGACCCACCTTTTCTACTGACAAAATGATGAAAAAGGACAAAAAATAAGAATAATAGACTTACCATTCAAGATGCAAAAAGGTCGAAGATGCACAAATTACCCAAAAACATACCAAACAAGCACAAAAACATGCCTAAAACACTGGACGCTAAATCCCATAATATGAACGCAGCTTAAGGAAGCTGATGCGTTCCGTTCGAGTAATCCATAAAGGATTGAATATAACTCAATATGTATGATTTTACAATCCGTGAAGCATTTAAGAAGACCAGAAATTCATCTTTTAGTCAGTCAGAGCTCAGGACTCGAATACAGAAGACTAGATAGGATATTAACTCCTGGTCTTAGTTCCCTAACTGGTTAGTGGTAAGTAGATGAATTTCTGGGTAATTAAGTAATAGTATTGTATGTTATTAATCTAATTTAAGTAATGGTATTGCATGTTATTAATCTAATTTAAGTAATTATATTGCATGTTATTCATCTAATTTAGGTAATTGTACTGAATGTTATTTAACTAATTTAAGTAATTGTATTTCGTGATATTCAACTAATTTAGGTAATTATATATGTACATTAAGATAATCATTAATTCCTTTATCAACGGTTCTTCCATTGTATGCCCTCTCTGATCGTCTCTCTGCTGAGGTCTAACCGGACAGTAAAGGATACACTTAGGACCCAGGATCCATCTAGGATACCAGGTACCCAAGATATATTCATTACACTATTAAAATTAATTTAAAACGTGTAAAATCTATTGTAAAATCTATTTAACGCCAAATGTAGGTTTTGGGAGCCAATTAAACCATTGTTATGGCTTAAATTTTACAACAATTTCAAAATATAGGTATTTTGTTGTTTCTGTTTCTTACCCGATTCATACATGTCCAATAGATCTCTAAAAGATTTTTGAGTTTATTAAATCATTTTATTTCTCTTCTCTTCTTCTACTTCGTCAGTTTTCTTTGTTGAAATTTACATCATTGGGAAGAGAGAGAAAAGCGCATATTGTGTGATTGTGTGTCAAATAAAGCTTGCTTTTGTTGGAAATGTTTTTGAGGCAACAGCCACGAAAACTGATCAACAAAAGCATGATTTATAATACTTAGAACACCCATATACATCATACATTATATCTTTTACAATTTATACGATTTTTTTATTTTACTCCTCAAAGCTTGTTCCAAGATGTCAAATCTGTTGTAAAAGTCGTTGTTGCAGCAAGAGTCGTCTAGCAAAAACACTTGTATGCTGTTTCCACTAGGGAGCGCAAACCAGAAAATTCGATATAGATCTATATATAACCCCATTTACTTCAGACGAGCTCCCAGGGGTAAAGATGATTTTTTTTCTATTAAAGAAGTGTGTTGAAAGTGTATAAAAAGGAAATTAAATGTGAATAAAAAAAATAAAAGCAAATGAAATTTGAAATAATAAAAAAACAACTTTGCCCTAGAACTAAAGAGTTAGGTTTTATACATGGATATTTTAGTATAGAGGATGAGATCCCACCCTTTAGCGTGCAATGTATTTATAGTGTCGAAGGTAACCTCCATGTATAAATCACCAAATCAATTCCAAATCATCTCTTTCTGTATGTGGTTACTCTAAGTAAGTTAAAGCATGCATTAACCTATACTTAATACTGAAGTATGCTGCTGTGACTCAGTGGGTAAACCACCATCGACCATACGAGCGACCCGAGATCAAATCCCTGTAGAGACTAAACAATTCGCCAAATACAACATCTTACAGCTAGTTCAACTCAGCCTTGCGTCCTCCCGAGGTCGATGAATGAGTACCAGGATCGACAGGCGCTAACAAACTCGACGATTGTGTGACTCCCATGTGGTTAATGACTGTCGGCCGAAGAGCCGGTATAGGCACATAATGCTTTGAGAGTTAGCAGAAGCCCTAGGCTTCATATGTACGAGTTAATTAGTAATGTGTTTCTCTATCAATTTCTTTTATCCTTTATTCTCATTTCGCATAACATGTACAGAGATGGGATCTTCAAATCTTGTTTATAAATGTTAAAGCATCTAAAATAAAGCTTTTTAAATAAGAAAGGAGTAATTTACCGGAACCCTCCAGGTATGTAAAACGCTATTTACTTGTATAGTTCTGATATGCAGAACGTTATATGTGTCTGAAGTTTGTCCTCAGACTTATTTCTGTAGGGATTTTTCATCATACTTCAGAGGCGATAGCCACGAAAACTCATCAACAATTTAAGGATGATTTAAGATATTTAGAACACCCGTACGGCAGAAAATATCTGAAATTGATTTTTTTTAAGAAAATGAAAGAATGTTACCCCGTTAACCGATTAATCGTACCACGGACTACTAAACAATATGGACGTACAACTCCCAAATACGGTAAAATAATTAAATGGGGAGGGCTATTAAAGAAATGTGGGGTAGAGCTAGATTTTTTAATATTTTCTCATGCGGTTTTTTGCAAAAGTCGAGAAAAGTAGTTGTTATTTACATAGAAAAAAAACTCATTTGGTGAAATTTTGGTAAAATGTCCAAATTTGGACCTGGAAAAAAATTGTCAAAAAATGACGAAATTGAAAATGTCACTTCATTGTAAAAAAAAAAGAAGCTTTAAATGCATAATAAAGAATTAAAACTAACGAAATCAATAATAAAAAAACTATTTTTTGGTAAATTGGTCATTTGGGACATCAAAAATGATACTTTTCTGGTTAAGTAAGTAATTTTTAAGCTTAAGATAAATTTAATTGAAGTTTTATTGATAGTAGTCCACTAAAAATAGCTAACCATGTCATAATCTACGCGAGATTGTTAGGTCCTAGTAGTGAGAAGTAAAATTAAAACATGCCCAAAATGTGGCGATATATAGGATTTTTTCATGTTTTGGTACTAAAAATGGAAAAAAAATGTCTAAAATCATATAGAGAATTGTAAAAATAGCTATTGTACCCTCCATACATTTAATGATATCTATTTGAACCACTAAAATTATTTCGGGTAGGTCTGGTATCGTATATCTTTCCAGAAAATAGGGG
>JAUKPT010003220.1:0-12293 GCA_032273505.1 Nanomia bijuga
TTTCGAATTTTTTTAAATTTTTTTTAAATTTTTATTTTTTTTATACTTTTTTTCGATTTTTTTTCGGTTTTTTTATTTTTTTTATTTTTTTTAAAAAAAAAACCTTATGATACTGGAGGCACGCCATACCAATGATGTATAAGTAAATAGAACTATTTACTATTTACTTATACATCATTGCGCCATACTAACTCGCATCTTGCATGGCAGATATGGGCCACCGTAGAAACCAGACTGATTTCTCGTCATACTGTTTAGATATGAATATAATTGTTGAAAGACATTTTTTTCAAATATCTTTCTACACAGAGACAAGAGAGATATAAAACGGTAGTTGTTACGTTAAGTAACTGTTTATATATTGCTTACATAACGACAATAGTCGTTATGTAAGCACTAAAGAAGTTTATTGAAAGAAGATTTTGATTAATTATATACTGTGTACTGTCGCGGTGAATTTCGAATTATCGCATCGTAAAAGTTTCTAAAATTTTTTGTGCACCTTTTCATAGCCCTAAGAAGCATCCCTGTTAAAGGAATTTTTGAGATCTTGTCTAGTTTAGCCTCGGCAATAAAATGTGTCATGGTCTTTTTTGCAGTATAACGCCTATTTCCTACGTATATATCATGTCTACTGTCGCGGCGATTCTCGAGTTATCGCATCGTCATAGTTTCTACAACTTTTTGTGCATCTTTTTATAGCCCTAAAAAGCATTCCTGCCATAGGAATCTTTTAAGTCTCGTCTAGTTTCGCCTACGCGGTAAATTGTGTCAAGGTCGTTTTTGCACTATAACGCATTTTTGTTACGTATATATTATGTGTACTGTCGCGGCGATTTCCGAATTATCGCATCGTTAAAGTTTCTAAAACTTTATGAACACTTTTTCATAGTTCTTTGGAGCATTTTGACAAAAGGAATTTTTAAGATCTTGTCTAGTTAAGCCTCGGCGATAAAATGCTTCAAGGTCGTTTTTGCAGTACACATGATATATACGTAACAAATTAATCATTCTTGTTTTGAGTTTTAAAAAAGTGCACACTTGAGAGAGATAAAAAGCACACGTGGTTAGATTGTTCAAAGTTGAACCAATCAGAATCATGCTTACGCGCTCTAACCAATGGGCAACGTCGTTGTATCTTTAAGCTAAATACTATTTACAACATTGTCGTAACTGGTTAGCGTGTTTTTGTCCACTTATAAAACTCCCGTGCATCTTTTTCGTAACTGCTTAGCGTTGTTTTGTTTGGTTATAACATTCTTTTCTTTCAGTATTTTTCCTAGGAGTTGTGTAAATTCTTTTTAGATACAGGAGTTACGTTTGATTGTTTCCAGGCAGGTGAGTACTTTCCAAACCTAGTAAAATTAGAAAATATAATCTTGAGCGGGAATACAATTGAGTCGTCACATATGCGAAACATTTCTACTTATTAAATCATATTAGGACCGTTGGCTTAATGTGGATCAATATTGAGGAGATGAAAGAAGGATTGTTAGTTGAACATTAGAAAGGGGGAAAATACAATTGTTTTGAATAATCCTACACTGATTAGAGAAAAATATTTTTAATGCTTTTTCTCCTCGCAGTCAATGACGAAAATATTATGAATTAATAATGGCGGTATCAGAAAAGGCTTACATCTATTTTAAACCCTAGGTACAATTTTCCAGTACAAAACAATGCTACACTCCTCAAGAAATGCCTGCGTTCTTTCGCGCAACGAAAATAGAACTATTCTCAACAAGGCAACCATAGATTACATAAAAGAGACTAAACGTTTTGTCCGGCTCATAAACTACGCTCAGCTGAGAAATGGTGTCTTCTTTCTATTTTTTGTGGATTCTGGCTTTATTATGATTCCTTTCAATCGAGTACTCTTGCGGAAGTTAAAAAAATCACCCCAAAGTTTCATTTTGGCACTTAGTTATTTATTTATTTATATAATTCAGAAAATCTTGAATAAGTGACGTACTAATAATACAATTTGCTTCAAACTTAGTAGAAATGTTATTTATGATGTGTTCTCAGCTATGATGGGCTACCTAAATAATATTGACGCATTTCTCATTAATTATTCATAATTATTCATAACAATTCATTTCCTTAGATTTGTGCCTTAATGTTTTTTTTTGCACTGACAGACAATTTTCAAGTAAGTACGATCAGAAAAATGACAAAAATTATTTCCAAAATGTCTTTTTGTATCATTAATTTAGCATCAGTTTGACATATGATAGATAGTCAATGGATCACATTTCACAAAAAATTTCTTAAATGTTTGTATTAACTCAAAATTTTAGAAATTTGATGACTTATTATTCTTATCATGGATTTTGAATAAGAAATATTTGCTACACATTGGTTGTTTTAGACTCTACTAACGCAATCTATGCACGCAATCTATGTCAAGACATCAATAGTTATTTCATTTCTTCGAAACGAACTAGAGTTTGAGCGATACGAAGTAAAATGTACTTGGAAGGCCGCGAGCGATAAAAAAAACTGGAAAAGTCGAAAAATTCTTGGATGTAAACCTAAATATATAACAATCTAACTCGATAATTAGATAAATCTTAAGCCGCGTACATATATAACTAACATCATTAATATTTTCCATCAATAATCAAGAAAATTCATCGAAATACTTGACGTTAAAAGATCTGCGTTAAGTGGTTAACAAACCCGATATGAATATGCCGGACGATGACTCGTCAGTCTCAGCTCCTGATGAGATTCCACATTTGTAGATGACTCTGATACAAGTGATAACGAACTTTCTGAAAGTAGAGATGGGTTTTTGAGAAAAGCGTTTTATAACAATGACAATCATAAGTATATAAACCAATGCGAAAAAGAGATAAAAGACCAACAACAAAGATTTGATGAATGGACCACAGAATTACAACTATAAAGAGATCACGACAAAATGCTGGAAAAGTGTTATGTGCAGCAATCAAACATATTAAGTCTCGATGAAGTTGTCGAGTCTAAGGATGCTGAAATAGCAGCACTTAAAGCCACAATGATGAAGCACAAAGCTTTAAAACTCACGTTTACGAATACAAAAGCCGATATGTTTAAGCGCGGATCTCAAAAGTTATTAACTTTGCTGAGTACAAATGAGAGTTTCAAGGTTGCAACGAAATAGGAGTTGATACCGTCAAGTGCAACGGCTGCAATAAATGGATTTGTGATCAGTGTCACGATGCAAAGATAAGCAAATTAAAACTTGGTTTCGAAAAGAGTGGCTCTGTTTCCATATATAACATTGCATGGGTCGACCCGTCGGCGTTGCCTAACGATAGTTAACCCTATCTTTAGCGGGCCTTTTTATGTACGTTCGTTTACTGGGGGGGGTAAAAACTACCCCCCCCCTGGTTTATTTCCTTAAAAATCATCGTGATGTGATAAAATCTGGCACAAAACTTCTTTTCTACGTGTAGTTTATGAAAATCGAAAAAATATTGAACATTTTGAATATTGGGGCTAGTGACGGCATTTTTTTGCCAGATTTTTCACTTTTTTGGCCAAAAAAGTGCCACATTTTAAAACTCCTCAACTCCAAAACCATTAATCCAATTTAAATGGTTGACCCCTCAAATGAATGGTAAAAGATGGGAAATCTTATTTAGATAACCAAAATTCAAAAATTTGGACAATTCCAGGAAGAGAGGAGCACACAATTTTTTTTTTATTTTTTTTCAAATTTTTTTACTATAGTCCCACCTGACAAAAGAGCCATAACTATGAAACTAGACCACCTACGTACTTGCAATCTTCAGGAAATGTTCACAACTAAATTTGATTCACTGAAAATTACCCCCCCCCCCGCTTAATATAGGGTTAAGCGTTGAATCGACGGATTTATGTAATTCATTATTTATGTACTTTGGATTGTTGACGATATTTCCCCTTTAAGCGTTGAATCGACGTATTTATGTGATTAATATTTTTTGTACTTAAGATTGTTGACGAAATTCCCCCTTTAAGCGTTGAATTGACGGATTAATGTGATTTATTTTTTGTGTACTTAGGATTGCGTTGACGAAATTTCCCCCTTTTAACGTTGAATCAACGGTTTAATGTGATTTATTTTTTGTGAACTTAGGATTTTCCCCTTTTAGAGTTGAATCGACGTATTTATGATTTCTGTTTTGTGTTAAGATTGTTGACGAAATTTCCCTCTTTCAGTGTTGAATCGACGGTTTAATATGATTTATTTTTTGTTTACTAGGAATTTTGACAATCCTAAGTCCGCATAATATAAATATCACATAAATCCGTCGATTTATAAGGCTCCACGGGCCTTTCGAACCTCAATCATTTTCACCTTGTTTCGACTAAATATGTGTGGGTTAGCTATTGATTGGTCGGGTTTGACTTTTTTGTGAAAATCAAAACAAGTTTACACAGAGGAATTCTACGTGATCTTAGGAACACAATGGACCCATTTTTATATTTTATATTTTATTTTTTCATATCGGCTTGTAAGGAAAAATGTCTCCATAATTTTTTGCTCTATGAGTTTCCGCAAGGGGAAATCTATCCTCTTTTTGCGAAAACATAATTTGCAAGATTCAGAAATTGTGAATTGTTGAAAATGTTCTTTTAATGCATTTTTGTGTTTATATTTTACAGTGTGTTTATAGTTTATATAGCTCTCGGTAAAATATAGAGGTATACGGTTGCTTACGATACCATTTTATTTTTGGGATTTCGATTGTGAAATTGTCGGTCGATTTACGAATTATTCTCGGAATCAACTTGCGCAAAATTTGTATAAAGTAAACAAAATGGAAATTGCATAATGAATGTTTGGCTTTAGTGAGAGTGATCATAAATATTTTTGTGATTCACGTCTCATGAGAATAAATATCAAACCAAAACACGTTTGATTTTAAAATTCTAAACAAAGATCTTTAATTTCTTTAATACTCTCGCGGGAATCTATTCAAAAACACAACATTGCAAACTAACGTTCGAATGCTGTGAATTTAGAATGGTGTCTTTTGCAAAGAAAAATATAGGAATTGAGGGTTGTAAGGACTCAGAAAACCTGTATCAAACTTCTCAGACGTTGAATTAAACCAGTAGACAAGTAAATGGAAAAAGTAATTGTTCCGCATCCATATTCAGCCAACTTTTTTCTTTTTTCTTCAATTCTCATATATCATTCTAAATAGTTTAATAGTAATCTTTCTTTCGGGTTGGAAAGATAGCAACAAGGGTATTTTTTTTCTCAAAATTGTAGCGAGGGGGGTATTTTTTCTCAAAAAGAGAGCGATGGGGATTTTCTTTTCTCAAAAAAATGGGGAGGAGGATTTTCTTTTTCAAAATGGTAGCGAGGGGATATTTCGCTTGTATTTTTTTTGAAAGGTTTGTTTTCCATAACAAAAATTCTGGAATTAAATTTTATAAACATCGATTTTAATTTTAAGTTCAAGGTTCAATGATAAGTCAATTTCATTTTCATGAAAAAGGTGGGAAAATGTGTTCAATTTTATCAAAGAGGGTTGTACTGTCTAATTCTATTAGACACTAAGTAGTAGTAGGCTTGTATTTTATTCTGATTATTGGAGAATCTAAATACAAAGATGGAAAAAGTATGCCTAAAAGAGGTGGAGTTGCAATTTACCTTGATAAAATATTATTACAAAAACAATAGAGTAGAAATCTGAAAGTGGACGAGGGTGGTGATGGACGAGAGACGAGTAACGAGTCATTGTGTACAAACTAATTGTCTGTTTGAAACCAGCAAACATAAAATTATCATTTTTCGTTCGTAACAAATATCAAAATACACTCTGAACTTGCTCTAAGGCCAGCGATCGAAAACATGCGCACAACAATTTTTTCGATTCCTGGCTCTGATGTACCAAAGAGACAAGATAAAGTCAAGTACGGTGAAAACCTCGGTGAAAATTTTTCAGCGGTTTTCCAAAAATTGCCCTTAGGGGTAAAACAGATATCTTATATGCTCTTTTAAGGATTCTACTCATTGGCGTCACTATAGGATGTGTCGGGGGTTTTGGCTCGATTCGTTTGTACACTTCATCCCCCCCCACTTGTCATTCCTTCGCGACGCCACTGATTCTACTGTTCAGTTAAATGTTTCATTCGCAATGGTACAAAGAGCAAACTCAGAGAATAGTCTTCTCTCGTCGTGTTAAACAAAAAGTTCTGAAACAAAATTATTTTTCTAATGACATTGTAATAATGATGGAAACAAACAAAAAATAGTCAATAAATATTCGTCCATTTCCATCAAAGCGTCCGAAAACCAGTTTCGGACGGAATCCAAGAACTGACGTTTCCTTGAAAACATTTCAAGATAACGGTTGTACTAAATCAAATTTTTCACCAACAAGGTGGTTATCATAACAAATAAAAACAAAAAATTATCCTTCTTCTTCTTCTTCTTCTTCTTCTTCTTCTTCTTCTAAACCCTGTCTCGCATGAATGGTGGCTTACAGTTAGATATTGTGAAAACTGTCTTGTTTCTTATTTAGGTATACTTGATTATCACGGTCAATATTCCTGCCGTGATAAAGTCAATAATATGATAAAATATTTGTCCCAGTCATTGTTTTTCATTGTCCACTAGTCAAAAGTAAATATATTTGCAAATATTATCAATTATTTGTCCCAGTTGACATCTCTTGTCAATTAATCTCTACCAATTAGATTTTGCTGTCCCAGTAAATTGTTGTTGGCTAAAATCTAGTTCTATTGAAAGTTTGTCGATTTTTCGCAATGTCCGTGTGGGATTTAGCCGTGTCTCGCTGAACCAAACACCAACAACTGGTGTCCCGGAGTTAATATATTTCCCCACAGTCCTTGTGAGCCATGACGGCTTGTTGTGAAATGCGTAAGACAATAATTTAAATAGGTTATAAAAATATAATACTAGTTTACTGTGGTCAAACGTACTAAGCCTAAATAAACATAATTTCATAAAGGGTCAGGTTCAACAGTTTGATTTATTCTCCTAGTGTTGTGTGACCACGACAAAAGGATCTGCAACTTATCAGTCATCATATTTATCAAATGCTGCAAATTGTTTCTATGTTGAACTTGACCCTGGTTGTGTATCATGGACAAGTTCACACAATATAGTGTGTCCACCAGAAAAGTAACCATTCAAACGGTTATTTCTAGTTGAAGTCAAGTTTTAATAAATGCAGTTTCATACAAAGATATAAAATTTGAATTTTTAATGGATATGAATAGTTTATGTAAAGAAACTTTTTGAAATTAATACTAATTGCATGAGCAAAGACAAGATATGTGATGGATTTTCCTAAGTTCCTTTCTCGTGACTATTCATAAGTTTACTTGTGTCCCACGAAATATTTGTTAGAAATCTCATGACATAATATTTATACGTTAATACGCTAATTCTTTATTCAGAGGTTTTTCAAAAGCGTGCAGTGTAATGGTGATTCGTCATCGTGATAAGTCATCAGTGTCGCTTCTTAGTCTGCACGCTTTTTAAAAGCCACGAAACACAGAAACTGGCATATATTAAAACTTGACTTCAACTACATATAACAATTTGTCGTCGAAGGGGGTACTTTGTTCGTGGCCACACGAGAACTTGTCTAGAAATTGATGGTAAATTTTCCAACCACAGTAGCAACAAAGAAACGATTTTATCAGGAGGCTTGAAATAATATCACAGCCTTTCATTTTTGTGTATAAACTTTTCCATAAACTAATTTAAACTATTAATTTGTTGAAAATTACATCAAGAATATGAGTGGCTGATATCAAAATGTCATCATTTGATGTTTTGTTGATGAAAACAATTCTAAGTAACCCAATGAGGTTCTACATGATGTAATATCCGACCAATCAAAAGTCGAAATTAGACAACGATGAACAATAGATATGGCTAATTATAATATAATCAACGTCCCGTTCAGGCTGGTCAACAGTTTTTGTCCGAACAAGTTTGACGACAGAATCTGCTTAAAATCGTACATTTTCACTCCCCAACCCCGACCTTCATAAAAACGATATGATTTTCTCATATTGAACTTGCAATGTAAAATAGACGAACTTGAATATGCACAAACCCGCAAAACCCGTGATGGGGGTTTCGTAAAAATTGAACCAATCAAAATGATCGGCGGGGCTTTTTTTGTCAGAATATTATCATTTTTTTCTCCGATCATTGATCGTTGACCAGCTGTTATAATTAGCCCTGTAATAATACGAAATTATCAATTAAATAAGTCATTAAAAAAGAATAATTATAATTTAACAACACGAAAAAGTCCTACGGATTAAATACGCCATCGTTCCTGTGACCCAGACCTCTGTCACTCGGCGCACTGTCCTTAATGAGAACCACTCCCAGGGTTGAAGGTGGTCCCCTTGGAACGCCTCTGCCGACGAAATCGAAATAACAATCGTGACGCACATCAAAAGTCCAAAGACGGCGACAACCATCATCAAAATAGCGACTTTTCGTATCGATTTGTCTGAAAATTTGGAAGAATGAATTTGATGGGCTCGGGAGCCAATTCTTCGTTTTTGACAAGTGACTTTACTTTTCGTTGATCCCGACGATAGTTTTGAGTTTGTGCGGTACGTATTTTTGTCGGTAAATTTATTTTTTCCACCTTCGTGGTTTTTGTTGTTGTAGTGTGTATAATTACTCTCGTCGCTCATTTCAGAAGCGACTGTTACATCCGTCGCCTCGGTACTATTCGATTCGTTCTCGTCGTTCTCGTTTTCCGAATGATATGCCGAGTTTTCATCACCGAGTTCCGACGATTTTTTCGTCTCGATTTTAATATCATTCTCGTCGATGTAATCTTCTTCGCCGAATGTCGTCCTTCTTGGACACATACAATTCGTTTTTGAAACGCTCCGACAACGAGAAGTGTCGTTGCGATGATAAAACCGAAGTATCCTTACGACCGAGTATAACGACACGAGGCTGTTGCTAGAGAACAACAAAAACATAAACAAATCGCACACCAACCAGACGACCATCTCGTTCTGCACACACATTGAACTGACGCTCGCCACAATAACAAGACCGAAATGCACCGCGTTAATGATGAGTATGATGGCCAGTTTGTGGTACCACGTGGCGTAGAGCACCACTTCTGTGACGTTGAATAACGACAATTGCAACATCGAAAAAGCGAAGCCTAAACACGGCAGTCGTAGCCGAATTATCAAGTGTAACCCTTCCCGAGCAGTCATCGATTTTATATAACGACGATCCTCGTATGGATCTACGAGTAAAGCTATCGCCATGGTAACACTGAAATAAAACAATGCAATGTTCATCCATAGAAAGTAGTGCCGTCTCTGGAATTTCTTTTGGCGATCATCTTGTATCAATCCAAGTATGCTCATCAAGATGAAACAAGATATAAGAGTGAATAGTACGCCGAATAGAATATAGTGTAGTTGCCAAATTGGTTCGTTGATATCGGTCGGTATACCGAGCTCTCTCGTTATGTAATGTTGGTCGTGATGAGGAATTCGTTTATTTGAAAGAAAGCCGAAGACGGTCGCCATTATATTTTCTTTTTTTCAAATTTCTTTATTTTTTTATCAAGAAAAGAAATATTGCTTTTCATAGATTTTTTATCTATATAATATATCCTAAAAAAACAAAGCATTGACATTAAACAGTTATGGTGTCAAAGAAAATATATATAATAATCGTTGCTATGTTTATTACAGAAAATGTCTGTTAAAAGAGTGGTGGTTGTGGTGGTGGTGGTGGTGGTGGTAATGTGTGGGGGAAGGGGGGATGTCGAGCATAATCTGCTAAAGAAATATGAAAATCTTCGATAAAAAATGTAGCTCTTCAATGTCCCTAATACTTCAGTAAAAGACAAAAAGAATGATGGTGTTGCAAATAAAATAACAGACATTTTCTGTTAAAAAATATGAAAACCTTTGATTGGTTAGAAATAGCATCATCGGGAAGCTAATTGGTTGAATCTAATATGAAACGATTTGATGTTTTGTTAAAATCAAAAATAATAAAAAGGCTTCTACATGAACCAACCAGAATCTTGATGATGTAATTTTCAACCAATCAAAATTAACCATAATAGGTTGGTGACAATCCCTTAAAAGCGCGATGAGGAAAAATTTGAACCAATCACGTCACGTGACAAGTAAGAGAAGAAACCAAAGCAACCAACATCAACACAAAATGGCTACTGCGTGCCACCATTATCACACGAAAAGCAGGTCTGAACCTCATTAACTCACTTCGCTTCTAGTTCACTGTGTGTATGTGTGTGTGTGTGTTTGTGTGTGTTTGGACTTTGTCTCTTTTATTCCGCGTCAAGTTACAGATCTGTTAATAAAACAAACCAGCTTACATAGAAAGCTATTAGTGAGAAGTGAATGAAAACCTTCATCCTTAAATCACTCACTTCTCGAGTTGCCTTCTCGTCTTACGCACTCGCCGATTGTCATATTTTTTGTGTCATGTAAATATAGTGTAATGTAAATATAGTGTGATGTTGGTCAAAGGTATAGTCACACTGTGGAATTTGTTAAGAAAATATAGGAGAGGAAAAATTGCAGACTTGATATTATTCAATTAATTAATTAAATAAATTAATTCATTGTATCATTCATTCGCTGTATTGTGTAGATCACTTATCAAAACTATTTCAAGAAAAGTGAATGTCTACGAATTAAATTTGAAATTTGAAATTTCAAGCCGAGAACAAAATTGAAATAAGATTTATACTGGGTGCTCCAAAATGAGATATAAAACTTTGAAAATGTATTTCGGTATGAGAATCTATTGATATTTGTAATTCCTCACGTAAAAGAGGTAAGCTTTTTATCAGTTGAGTTAGACAAATTTAAAAGAGGTAAGATTGATTAATTTTCGCGTCGATTAGTTTATGCGTGGATTAATTTTTGTGTGGACTTATTATCGCAAAGATTTAGGAAATGCTATATTCGCGAAAATAAATCCAGGCGAAATTAAGAATATTTTTTAATGTGTCTCACGTGGTGTTTAAATGCAACAAATTCGACATTTAAAAACAAATGTAGATCTTCGATGATCCTTCATTCGCGAAAATAGATCAACGCGAAATTTTCAAAAATACTATATTCGCGAAAATAAATCCACGCGAAAATTAATCCACTTAAGGTAAGATTGATGATGGGCCACTTTTTTAATTTAGAAAATAAACTCGCAGTGTTGAAACAATTTAAAGAAAAAGTCCACCATCTGATATACTAGAAAGATGCAGGCCATGTCAGGAATTGTCAGGAGTCAGAAATTGTCCATACAGGCTCGCGTGAAATCGCGCATTGAGACAGCGCATGGCGCGCAATATTGTACAAGGCGCGCAATCAAACTTATACTTATTGCCATCGGAATAATTATTCTACGCACGCACATTATTATAACTCGAAAAACGTTTGAAGCACGCGATAAATCGCGTGCTTGAGATGATTTAGGTGCGTGTGGAGACGCACGCTCGATCGCACCCCTCTCGTGACCTGGTTGTTTAAGGCAGGGACGGATCTAGAATAGTTCTTTAAGTGTAAACCTTACTTAAACAAAAAAAACGTGAGCTAGATACATTTATGACAACAATCAAAATTTGCCGTTACTCTTTGAAAAGAGCTGTTTCTAATTACTTTCTTTTATAATAGTTAGTACGTCCCCATCTAGAATGCGTGGTCATCACACCTACGTAAGTACATTAGACAGAAAATGTCCAAGAACGTGCCACCAAATTGGTAGATGGTATGAAGAATCTGGATTATGACGAGAGACTGAAAATGCTAGATCTTCCAACTCTATTACATCGACGGGAACATGGTGATATGATAGAGGTAGGTATGGGAACATTTCCATGTGTATAATAAAACTACTCTATCATCTAACTTTAACTGGGAGAGGTCAATTATTTCATTTTCTCGCCAATGTACTCCGTTAAAAGATTCTTATATCGCTTACCATCTTTTTTTTCTGCCTGTTTACGGAGTTTAATTGTTTGCGCCGGTGTGCACCGTGCCTTGTGAGTTGGGGGGGTTTGCACGTCGGTCGACTTTAATGAAAACAAATCGGTAATTTGAAAGAAAACAATGTTGATGTTGATGTTCCCAAGTGATGTTGATTCATCTGATCAGGCATAATATTGACACTCGTCATCATCAAGGGCTTGTTATGGAAGGAAAGATTAGACAAAAGTCACACCACCTATCAGGGACGGATCTAGAGTAAGGTTCTTTAAGTGTAAACCTTACTTAAACAAAAAGACGTGAGCTAAATACATTTT
>JAUKPT010003221.1:0-12293 GCA_032273505.1 Nanomia bijuga
TCTCGCTAACTCTCGATAATTCACATAACTCTCGCTAACTCTTCAATAACTCTTCTAACTCTCGCTAACTCTCAAATTTTTTTTATGGATTTCTAACTCTCGTACGTTTTTTTGGGAGTGATTTGCCCCTCGGACCCAATAACAACTTTTATGCTAAAAAACTGTTTACTAGCATGAATCAATAATGTAGCCCCTACCTTTATTGAATAAATAAATGAAATTTTCAAATGATAATTTTTAGGCTAATTTGAAGCTCTGCACTGACCCACAGAACTGTCAAATATTGGCCTTTTCCGAGAAATCTGGATAGATCTTGACTATTGGAAATGCCTCAATAAAAATATTTTTCAGAAACTCGTCACTAAAAGAACTAAATAATACTTGGTAAATTGCCAAATGAGTTTTAAAGCCTTCTGAAGGTGCCAGGAAGATTTACTTGACAAAGTCAGCAACAATGTCAATCTCTTTTCCATTATGTCGATAATTCTAAACAGTATAAGAATTATGTTTGATCATTCCTTATCCAATAAGAAGTAGTGGTGGTAGGGAAAGAAAAAAATTAAGAGAACAAACCTTCTCTCAGAAACATCATCTTTCACATCTATAATTAGAATAAAATCTCTTTTCTAAAATAAATTCATTCATTCATCACCAGAATTCACCTTTTTAATTCATCAACCAATAAAAGCAGACTTTTCATGATAGCAAGAAATATCTCTTAGAATTTCATTGATCAGTTAAAATCTGTAGAACAGATAAGGATGCTGGTCTTCCATCTGAACTATCGTTATGAAAGCTTGCTACGTACCTTTCATGGTGTGTTCAAGTTCGGAGAGTACCAAGCTGATCAATGTGTACAACTGATGCACAGAGAGATTAATCGCAATATGTCCTTCGTTGTTCTAAATAATAATAACAAATAGTTTGAACAAGTTGACCACATTTTTATATGTGATGAGTGCAGTCTGCAGCAGTTAATTAAAATCTCTAAAATTGTATTGATGTTCATTTAAAATGTGTAATTAATGTATTAATGGCTATTTCAATTTACATTTTAATTTAAGGAAAGTTTTTCGTTTTTATAATTGAGAAATGATTTGAAATTGACATTATGAATATTTCGTTTAGAATGGACAAATTTGATGAAGATATACCTGCTCAAGATATAAAAAACACATAATATGGAACTACTATTCTTTGAATCGTTTTTTTAAGTCGATTGAAGAAATGAGAATGACTGAAACTACAAAACTACTGACTGTACCAATGGAATTAAACATATTATGTAGATTTTACAGGAATGCTAGAAAATTTAACGGAGGCAACTGAGCAACAATTCAACAATTCAACAAAATATCGAATAATATCTACAGAATCATCAATACCTTGAAAATTATTCAATAAGTTATACAAAATTCACTTAGTAAAAATTTGAAAATCTAGTTTCTTCCATTTTATTTGTTCTAACTATTAATCATTAAATTTTTAACTCTTTAGCCAATTCAAGAAAAATTGACCTTGGCTTATAATAAATTGACCTTGCTGCGCAAGATAAAACGAAAACAATATTTTTTTATATTTTCTAAAAATTTAGTTAAATTATAGGGTATTAAATTAATTGGACTGTTTTGTCACAATCTCCAGTTAAATCAACTATTTTTCAATCTAAGAGAAAAAGAGATACAGAACAATTGATAAAATTGTTTTGAGTTTAATTTATTTATTTGAAAAAGTCTTAGAGAACTTCTAGAGCAGCAGCTATGTTAGCTTGTGGTGATTTACAATGAGATATAAGTTTTTATGGGGATGGTCAATAGTGTTTTTAAATAAATAAATAAAAGTCAAAACAATTGTATCAATTGCGCTGTATTTTTTTTCCTCTCACATTGAAAAATAGTTTAATCAACTGGATATTGTGACGAAACAGTAGAATTAATTTAACATCCTATAATTTAATTTCTAATTAAATTTGACATTTTTTTTTCTTTATATCTTTTTAATGGGGTAGATGAATTTTAACCTATTATATCTCAAAATTTAAGTTCACCTTTCCTCTATCTAATGAAATGAATTCCTAAATGTCGGACTGTAGTAACAACACGCAAAAATCATAATGTCACCATGTCTCGATCGAATTTTTAGTTAAACAACATTCTTCGAACTTGGAATCAGATGAAATTTCAGCTATGACTTATCAAGAAACTCATGATTGACAGGATGAAGGTTGTAATTACGAATTGCATAGTCTGATACAAAGCATGCTTTTAGAAATATTTGGCTTAGCACATGTTATATCATAGATTGGCTCCGTGAATACAGGCGGTAATTGCATCTTTCTTTGAATTTGTTAGTTGGTCCGGATTTGCAAACATAATTTTTATTGATGGTTCTTTATTGGTAATCACTCTTTTTGTTACAGAAGACGCACCTTGCTTTTTCTTTAATAGCACATGAGATGGTCTATGTTCATTAATGATTTTAGTCTTTCATTTTTCATATCCTAAGAGGATCGCTTTTTCAAGAGTAGTACAGTTATTTTTGGATATATACTTCACACCATCGATTTGGTCAATAGTTTCCAGTGTATTTACACTTGAACAGGTTTTATCTAACATAAAAAAGCACAATTTGAATGGTGAAATTGAGCGATAACTTGCCAATTCTTAACATATTCTTTTGTATAACTTTTTTGCAACTGTGGCATTTTGCAACACCCAATTTAGCATAGTCAACACAATTATTTTATCGTAGTATCAGAAGTTTCTCCATTTTTTTTTTGACTAGTGTTCATTTCTTTAGAAATGACACTTTTGAACAAGGACTTAAGAGTCTGCATTTAGATCTTCAAACAGGTTTGCTGCTGACCCCAGATTTGGGCTCCATATGTTAAATGAGAAGAAAATATAACATAATATATGGATATTAGCTCCATTTTTTTAGAACATAATGACGAATTTTACAAAGGAGACCATTATCTCTTCTTAATTTAGTCCCTAATACTTGACATAAGTTATTCACCCAGTGTCCCAATCCAACTCACTAAGGGCTGAATACAGGTAAACACCAAGGTATTTAATACTATCTGATGGATATAGTTTATGGCTATTGAGCTTTATCTTAAGATCAAAGTTCAACTCGTGACCTACTTTATGGAATATAAATTGGAGCAGTTGAGAGAAATTTTGTTTGCTAGTAGCCATTTGAAGAGGGATTTATGGAGTTATATTTAAGAGGTTAGTGTTGTTAGGAAAGTGATAGACCAAAACTGAGCCTTTGGGAGCACCATGATTTATCTTCATTGGCTGTGAATCGGTTCCTTCACAGACAACTAAATACAGAAACTTTCAATTCGAGCTACAGTAAATTATTGGAAGCCGATGATATGGTCTAACGTTTTAGTTTTTTGTGTCAAAAAATTAATCAAAAAATTAATTACATAAACATTAATGACCAATATTAGTAATTATATATAATTATGGTGAGTAAAACAATAGAAACATTGTAACCTGATGACGGGACAGTACACACGTCTTGAAAATTCGTAAAAAATAGTTTTAGTGTGATCTCCATTATTAAATATATACTTTTCACACATTACATGATGTCATTTAATAATTCTGTAAACTCTGATTCTGGAAAGTTACTGAGGTTTTCAGTAGAGCAAGCAATTGCTTCTTTTCTGTTTACATACCTGGATGCGTAAAATAGCGTTGTTTTCTCTGTGACTGTTAGACTTGATGGGGCTTCAAAACATTTTTCAACTAATTCGAGATCCTCCTTGCTATTTGATAATGAATAATTATAAAAATGCTATCATTGTTATCATTTTCAATCAAACTACCAGCCAAGCTTAATGTTCCAAAATCATCATAAAAAACATTTCTTGAGGGTAAAGTGAGTACCTCTCTCAGAACACAATAAGAATTTCTACTTCCAAAGTATTAGTCTATTGCCTACATCATATTTTCAGCAGAATATTGTCGACCATGTGGTTTGACATTTTGCTACCAGTAACTGTGTTCCAAGAAATGATAACTGTCGTTTTCTAATGTTTTCATAACTAGTTAACATATTAATAACAGCATTTCCAAAAGGGTTTAATTCTGATATGGCATCAATTCCTGTTGCACTTAATCATTCAATAATAGTGTCAATTTGGGAGAAATGTGAGACACGATTCAAAAAACCTTTAATTAAAACATTACGTTGTCTACGATATGCGACAAAACTGTAGTTGTCATGAACAGTCTACGAAAAATTCAACATCCGGAGGCTCCCCAGAAATTTCAAACAGCTTTATGTCGTGTTCATGTTATGTTATCTTCAAAATAAAACCTTTTTTAAAATTGATATTTTTATTTGATAAAACCTTGTCAGTTGATAATTTGATCCTTTCTTTTTTCTTCGGATTCTCGCGATTTAGCCCTAGCAAGTCTTATTTTGATATTTCTTTTAGGTCCGTTAGTAGTTTGCATGAAATATGACACCCAACCAGCCAATGTTTTAAGAAAATCGAAATGCAGTATTCTTTTTTGTTGCTTTGAAATTAGTTGAGGCAAACTGTTTTCTATTGTTCAGGTAGGATTTAAACCATTTATTAGCATTACCCTTTATGCCACATTGACTTAATTTGTCAGTGAGAATATAGTGATAAACAGTGTCCATAAGTATTTTGCCAGCTTTTGAGGTAAAGTGATTGTTAAAACAGTTAGATATGCAGATGTCATCACTATAAATGTTATTGCTATCCTTAATAAGTTAGGGAAATTTGGCTTTGCTTGATTTTAGATAATTTCTTTTATCCTATCCCAGGTCTTACAAAGGGTTTTCTTGTTGTTAGTAAAGTACATATTATAATAATCTTTTTTTAAGCTCCCTAAAAGTGAAGTTATTCGTTGTTAGTGTCTTGTATCTTCTATGTGATCCATGGTTTTACTTTTCTTTTTAGTTCCATTTTAGTCACGATTTACTAAGGCATATGTTTATCAACCAGCTCATAAAGTTTTGCAAGGAATGATGAGAGCAATACATTCACATATTTTTTATTGAGTTGTAGTAAGTCATCCAAAAGGATATCATTTATATTGATTTAAGCAGCATGGTGTTCAGTGAATTATATCAATAAGTTGTTTACAAAGCTGTAAAGAATTGCTTTTTGAACATAACAAAACTTAAACATTCTTCTTGTAAAATCCTTTAATATCATTTTTCATCTCAAACAAGACTTTTTTCTTATTTGTTTCTCTTAACAAAAATCATATATAAACAAATTTAATACAAATGTATCCTAATCTTTTATTGCAGTAAATCTTTCTTGGTTAAAAACAGTTGGGTACCTTTTCCTAAAGACGGTCACAGCTTTCCTAAACTTAAACAAGCAAGTCCTAAAATACCTTACATATTTCATGAGAAATATCACATATTCAACAAATGAATGAAACAATAGTTGAAGCCTTACACAATTGTTTTGTAATCCTTGCTTTTCTGATCCTTGTCTATTTTCACGGCCTTGCCATAACCGAGGGTTGTTCATCATGGTAGTAAGAAAGTCTAAAGACTCACTTGCTTTCAAGCTGAAAAAGATGACACACATTCAAAGTATTCAATAAAATAAAAATTATTCAATAAAATAAAAATTATTCAATAAAATAAAATGTCTTAGCTCAATTAAATAATTTTTCAAACAAAAAATAAATGTTGGACGAAAGTGATGAAATGTTCAAAAGAATACTGAAATTATGACTGACGGAAAGCAAGGACATAAACAAACTTTTTCAATTAATAATTTAAACCAATATCTCATTTCAAATCATTCTAAAATAACAAAAAAAATTCAAAGTAAACTCAAAATTTGACAAACCTTATAATTTTGTCAGTTTTTCGAAAAATTTGTAGGTTATATTTTCTTTTCTGGTTTATGTTGTTTGATAGGAAGTGATTCTAGGAGAGCAAGTTTTAACCAATTGTCTGTAATATTTTCTTATTTTGGCAAACCATATTGATTTGAAATTACATTGAACTTTCAAAGATTTCATAGAGAAGAACTTTTCATTGGTATTTATTCTTGTCTGTAAGACATTTTGAATTTGCGATTCTGAGAGAAACATATAATAGAACGATAATAGAAATTCAGTATAGAATCACATAAAGTCTACCATAACATGCATACCAGATCATGCTCAAAAGTGACAATCCTTTATAGCACCTGCAGTTCTGATAAAAAAAATTTGGCACCCCTAGGTGCCAAAATGATGACATCTTCATTAATTATGCATTGAATTTGAAAATAAGTGAAAATATGGCCCATTTTCTCCCAAATTTGGCAGGATTGATCAGTACAATATGGAAATAAACTTTGTCTAGGTTTAAAAGAAAGAAATGAGGTTGATTAGGAAAACAAATCTAGAAAAATACACAATATTGGAAAATGAAATGTTTGGAAAAAATCTAGTACATCTTGATCAAAAAATTAAGTGTCTCGCAAGAAATAAATGCAGTTTTTAAAACACTGTCAATCATCGTCTTCAGAACTACTACTTGGTTCAGATGAGGGAAATTCATCAGCATTAAATTCACCCTCAGAATCTGACGAATCAGAATCGCTTTCTTCATCCGTAGGAAGATTACTTCCTTAATACCAAATAGACTATCTCTGACAAACTTTTTTTTCCTTTTTGTTTGATAAATAGCATCGCTGATCTGCTTTCACTTTCTTTAATGGGGCGGTTGTATAATAGTATGTACCTTTAGGAGAAAATGTTTTACGTTTTGTAGGTAAACATTTCGCCTTTTTTGCAAAAAAAATCAAAATCAACAAAAAGTTTTCATACACGTAAATTTTCGTATTACAAAATTAGTAATTTTCGTTACATCGAGCTTGAGTGTGCCAAGAGAATCCAATAAATCAACACTTATTCCACTAGATTTTGAGTTTCTTAAGTCCATCATGTTTATACACTTTGGTATTTACTTTTTCTATAAAATGGATAAGTGAAGTCGCATCCATTTGAAGCATGAAATGCAGGAAGGTTTTCACAGCATTTAACACAAAGTCTTTCAGCAAGAGATCTAACATCAGATATTCAATACCCTGTACTTCTGCCCTGACAGAAGAATAATTCACCTCTCATTTGCGCTGCAATAGACAAAGTATGATAAACACATCTGTGTCATCGCATACAACACAAACAGCTTCATTCGGTGCTATAGAGGATGCACAAACAGCATGTTATACGAGTCTTGGGTCAGCTTCTTTATGGTTTGAAAAAAGTTCAGGGACATCAGAACAGTTTCCATTCTGAATGAAAAAGGACTTCTTCTCTTTAGATACATAAACAGGTAGATTAAATTTGTCCTTTCCACTGATAAGATAGTCTGTAATGAGATTCGTCAACTCCCATTTGTTCTGATCATTTGATAGATAATTATTCCACGTTGCCATTGTAATAGGAAGCCGTTGCGTTAAAGTTTGATATGATTCTGATTCTGGATTGTATCGATTTTTTGAAGGATGTAAGTCTTTACTTGAAGAGTAAACATCAAAGACTATATGGCATACATTTCCAGGTAATATATTGATATAATTGTAGAAGGAAACTGTCCAGATCTCAGATGTGGATACCATTCTAACAATTTTCATGGCATCAACAATATAAATTGAAGTTCCAGTAACTTCAGCTTGTGGTTTGATAGGATTCAGATTTGTTCCGGAATACTGGTTTGAAACATCTACATCTACTTTTTTCTTCTTTGTCACAAATCATCCACAGTACCTTTATGGGCCATCTATTGAGAAACTCATAACCTAGGATATCCCCCCATTGTATCGACAAAAAATATCAGCAAAAGATTCTCCTTCGTCAACAGCTATGGACATATTTTTTTCTTGTCTTGAAATGTTATAATCACTTGTTTCTTTATCTTAAAGGTAAGTTAAACTTGAATCTTCAGATACTCTTATCTCTATAAGTTACTAAACGACCAATAAAAAGGTCTCTTTCTAGGGGTAGATAGAATTCATCTCTTTGGACAGAATATCTACCATTGCTGGCGATGCAGGTTTGCTATTGATGAGAGGTTGTTCTTTATTGTACAATTTTGATATCCAGGAGTTGAGTGTACTGACAATTGACTCAACATCTGACTCATCTTTCTCCATTCGTCTTGTGCCAAGTTCTTTGTGTTAGTTTTTCTTCTTTCCAGTTTTTTCATCTATGTGCTCTTTCAAGGCACACAAGATGCATTAATAAGAGGGGCGTTAATAAGAGGGATGCGTTTATTTAATATTTTGTTTTTAAAGGGGGGGCGTTTATTAGAGGGAGGCGTTAAAAAGAAGGGGGGCCTTTATTTGGAGATTGCATGAGATCGTGTAAACCTTTGAAGTCCGAATCGTCAAGCACGTTTTTAATTTTTGTCTTATACATCTTATATTCTTAACTCTAGGTTAAAATAGCTTTCTCAAGGGATTTCATCTTCACTCTATAGAAGTATCCGAAAATAGTTTGTACAATTTATTCCTAGTTCTAAATTTCCACCTTGTGCCTGGTCCACCAAGTGTGCCAATTGCAGAAAACAAATCAACAAAACCAAAGCCCCAAAATCTTGAAAAAATCGATTTCATCATAAAAATAATGACATGGCATTCCCCAATTTGGACAATGACTATATCAAAGTCAGATTATTACACAGCTGGAACTTTACATCCGTAACCTTAGTATAAATTGCCAGAGAAAAATATAACTCAGTATAAATCATTCATGTGACTAACAGCATTTTTTGGTCCAGTAAATTTAGGTTTTAACCAGCAACAAATTGCAAAAGTTCGCTTTTTTTGTAAATTTTTATAATCAATGGTATTTAGTAACACTAAAAAAAAGTCCTAAGAAAAATTCGATGTGGAAACTTTTTTGGGGGGCTTTTTGGTACATCCCGGTATAAAAAGGGCGATAAAAAGCACCCCTATAAAAGTGCATTTTTAAAATGTTAAAATTAAAAAATAGATAAGATAGCTGAATTAAGCATGATAAGTAGATGGTATGGTTTGCTATGTTTGGATTTCTAATTGCCAAGATATTTGAGATTAAAATTGATGAAATTGACTAAATTATGCTGAATTTTGCTGAATTATGCTGAATCAGCAGTTTTTTGGGATCTTTACACACTAATAACTCCTGATCATTTGATCCAAACATAGCAAACCATACATTATTTCATCTACTTATCATGCTTAACCCAGCTATCTAATCCATTTTTTAATTTAAACATTTTAAAAGTGCACTTTTTTAAGAGTTGCTTTTTATCGCCCTTTTTATACCGGGATGTACCAAAAAGGTTTCCAAAATGAATTTTTCTTAGGACTTTCTTTTGGTGCAATTGTGCAATTTGTTGCAGGTTAGAGTATAATTGAGCTTAATTTCACTGAACTATTTGCAGGATTTTGTAAAACGTTTCATACTTCGTTGGAGTTTCAGTAATTGCTTCTTTGTATTCAACATTGAACTCGCATAGAAGAGATTTTTCACCAATAGTAGTTTAATTATGTTCTGTGACAGTAAGGGAACGCTCTGCAGGGTGTCCATTGAGGCCAAGCTTGATTTTGATTGGTTCCTAATGACTGATTTATCAAGGTTGACAAGCTTGATATTGATTGGTTGAATAATTGTAAATGTGACTGATTTATCAAGGTTGACAAAGGGGTGGAGGTAGTAAAAAAAATAGTACTGGGATCAATTTGAAGGTGAGGAATCCAAAAATGAAGGTCTTAGAAAAATACAATTTTGTATCAAGATAGCCCGTGTAAAAAATATAACATTATTCCACTTTGTGACCTTCTTCCACAGGGAAATTCTCTAATATTAGCGCATTGCAGGGAATAAGTCGAGAAAATACTCAACATTTAAGGTAAAGCTTCTTAGCTCTTGAGGATAATATAATAAATATAACATGATATACAAGCATAAAATCTTGTTATTACTCTATATGTACGTCCTTTTTCTACAACTGCATTATCTTATAAGTAGAGTCAATGCTCATTCGTTAAATATTATTTACTACTCCTTTGATCATATTGACACTTTATTTTTTCTAAAACATCTCTGGCAGTAACAAACTCATTATCAAACACCAAGACTATATCCTTGTGCAATATGTATATACCTCCTACAATAAATGATGAAAACAATGTAAGCTTTATGTAGATATGTAAGCATTTATTTAAGCTTCATGTAGATATGTTAGCATGTATGTAAGGATTTATGTAGATATGTAAGCATTTCTGTAAGCTTTATGTAACTATGTTAGCATGTATATAAGCATTTATGTTGATATGTAAGCATTTGTGTAAGCTTTAAGTAGCATGTTATATAATATTATCCTTGAGAGCTAAGAAGCATTACCTTAAATGTTGAGTATTTTCTCGACTTATTCCCTGCGATGCACGAATATTAGAGAATTATTCTGTAGAAGATGGTTAAATAGGACGAAAATTGTAAGAAAGTGGAAGTCAGAAGACTTAAAAATTTGGGTTACAGTGGGTCTCAAAGAGGAATAATGTTATAAAATGTTGAAGATTTGATACAATTTTGCTCATTTTTGGAAGAAAATGCTTTTATTTAGATTTAACAATCTTCTTCAAAACCATGTGACCTGTGTGACCCAAATTGGGTCATATTTAGTACTTTCTGAGACTTGGCTCACGGTTTGTAGACTGATTGAAGGGTATGCCCCTCTATAAATAATTAATGAGATGAACGATAACACCCTCAAAACCAGAACCCTATTTGGATTCTCCATCATCTAATTAGTCTCTGTGCTTATTTTCTACCTAATCTGGCAACTTTTAATTCTGGTGGATTTTAGGAGTCAGTAGGCCAATTTTCTATTGTTTTCAGATTTTAGGACCCTCATTTTCGAATTCTCCACCCTCAAATTAGTAAACATATACATTTTCAGGCTGATCCGCCTATCTTTAATTTTGGGGTATTTTAGGGGTTAATAGCCCATTTTCCCATTGTTTTCAGATTCTGAGACCCTCAGTTTTGGATTCCTCATGTTCGAATTGATCCCAGTACTAATATTCAGTCTAATCCAATTTAATTTAGGGAGAATTTAGGGGTCAATGCGCCATTTTAGGGGCGGGCAGTTCTCCCTTGTCTTCTAACTTGCCCTACCTTTTCTTACTACCTCCACCCCTTTGCCAACCTTGATAAATCAGTCACATTAAAAAATATTCAACCAATAAATATCAAGATTTTCAACCTAGATAAATCAGTCACTAGGAACCAATTAAAATCGAGCTTGGCTTCAATGGACCCCCCACAGAGCCCTTACTTTCAAGGACCATAATTACACTACTACTAGTCAAACTTTGAAAGCCACTCCAGGCTGGAATTTGTTTCTAATTTAATGCGAATATAATTTCTGGTCTTATATACAGGGTGGTCCAAAAAAAACTTGCTATGACCAAACAAAATACACAGAAAAATTAAATTTATTTTCATGAGATAGAGAAAGGTTCAACTTAAATTTTGAGCTGTCATTCATTAAATTCAAAGCATTACTTTTGGAGTTATGACGTTCTAAAGTAAAAATTCAAATTTCAAAATGAGCAAAAATACGTCAGAAATAAACTATCAAATTCAAGCCTCATTCCTTGTCGTTTTAAAACACTTTTTTTGATAATGTACACGTTTACATTGTCACTAATTATCCCTTTGAGTAAAGAATTTAAAAGAACAGGTAATTAAGGGTTAAAAAAGCAAGAAAAAATATTTTTGATATATTTTTATGAAAAAAATGTGTGACAAAAAATATTTCTTTCTTAAAATGCCTCGTCTTACTAAAGATCAGAGAGTGTGGGTTTGTCTTGAATATGCAAGACTTGATAACGCCTTGGAAGTTAAAAGACGTTGGCCTTGGCCTGACATTCAACCTCCAAGTGATAAAACAATTAAAGATACATTTAATAAATTTGTAAGAGAAGGAACTTGCCTCAACTGTAATAAAACCCGAAGTGGCAGACCGAAAACAGGTAGAACAGAGGAAAATATTCAAAATGTCCAACAGTCCCTTCAGCAAAATGGTCGAAGGTCTTCCAGAAGGAATGGCCTTGGTTTAACAAAAAGCTCATTCTTGAGAATTATTCATCGTGACATAAAATTCCATCCTTATGTTTTGATAAAAAGAAAGAAACTGAAACCTGAAGATCCTGCACGTCGATTACAATTTTGTAATCGATTTGTGAACACTGTAACAAACGATCCCGATTTTTTGAACAAGATGATTGTCTCTGACGA
>JAUKPT010003222.1:0-12289 GCA_032273505.1 Nanomia bijuga
ATATATATAATATATATATATAATATATATAATATATATAATATATATAATATATATATATATTTTTTATTTACATCAAAAGTATTAACAACAGATAGGACGTAATAATAAAACAAAAATTGAAAATAAAATTTGTAAGATAAAACAGAGACTATAAGCGGGATAATACCAATTATCGATACCCACTGATAAACAAAGATTTAAGGTATACATATGTATGAGTGAAAAGAAACATAAAAGAAACACAAAAACAGAAACAAACTAAGAGGAATAGAGGGACCTCCATGCCTCATCGTGAGGGCATACAAAATTGCAATCCATAGCACAAGACTATAGCCTTGTCACATATCCTCTAATTGTTTCATCAGGTAATTGAATCATATAATCGAATTCTTTTCTAAAAACAGCTGCATTAATCATTTGGCCAACAATACTTTTGATGGCATTGGTGGCGGTAATCACCTCGAGGTCGTCCCAAGAGGAGCCATAATTGGTGTCAATAGCACGTTTAAGGTCTTGATCCATATTTAGTCGCATTTGTAGGACAATCTGTTTACTTGTACATCCGGTCAATGTTTGGTAGTCCATACAATCTTTACGATATGTCCGGAACTCTGGTTAATATTGTAGCGACCCTCGATCACTTTAACCTGCCTTGTAATAGAGGCAGCAGCCAGTGTTGGGTGCCTCTGATTGTTGATTAATTGCGTCTTGAAGCTGCATAGCTTGCATCTGTCTCGTCATTAGGTTTTGCATGTCTCGCAATTGTTGCTGAATGTCAACGTTTGGATTTGGATTTGGGTTTGGGTTGCCCGTTATCACATTTTCATTTTTACCATTGGGGTTGTCAAGATTTGCAGGATCTATGTGTGGGTGAGCAGTACGGCTGTCTGGTGTTTCATCCATGGTAGGTGTATGTATACCCTATTCGCAGCGCCTTGTTGGGCTGAACCAGACCAAAACAGGCCCGTAGCCAAGGGGGGGCATGGGGGAGCAATGCCCCCCATGTTTTGAAAATCCTTTTCATTTGCCCCCCCATAAAAAACTTTTGACCTCATGATTTTATCATCATAATATTGAATTTTAGTGAAACTGAAAACATATGTGCAGCTATTCATCAAACTATGTTAGAAAACGCGTTTTAAATTGCTGGAAATGCTATCTATGAGGTTCTGAACTCAAAAATTTTCTTCATCGCCCAACCATGGTGGGCGATGTTTTTTTTTCTTCTTTTCCGGGAGGGGGCACATGCCCCCCCTAGTAATTTCTTCTGGCTACGGGCTTGGTTGACGTTTCACATTATCAAATTATTTGAGTGTTCTTTTAGAAATTTAGATCGGTACCAAATATCAATTATCTATCTCTGTATTCCGCCGACATTTTATAGAAATAACTTCATTGATATTGAGATTTTTCGCCATTCTTGTCTTGACTATCAGTCAATTCTTCTTCTTCTTTTTCTTCTTTTTTTACACGCTTCATTACACATCATGCAAGAAGGTATTGAAAAAAATCAAAGATATCAAAAAAGTATGCACTGTTACATTACTTTATATTCTATCGAACTTGAAAATCAACATGTATATGAGATTAAGCGAGAGATAATAATAATAATTTCCTATCGTCATTTTACTTTGGTTTGACATTGTTACAAGATCTAGGTGTTGCTATATGATAGAAACACGATTCACTCTGGTGCCAACATTTTCTTTAGGAAGAACATAATACGAAAATTTGGGCCAACTTTTTTCTTTTAAACAAAATTTATCAGTAAATCATTATTTCAAATATTGTAATGTGATGTAGACGTTTTAAAAAGAACAAGATGAATGTCATCAACGGTTTTGTTACATTTTATTTCTTTTGTTATATTGATTCACCATAACAATTATAAATCCAGAACATTTTGTAGAATGACATGGATAATTGATACATTTTCGATATCCAATCAAAAGACTCTAAAGTCTGTACCCAAATTATTATTATGACAAGCACGTTAATATGACATTTTTGAAGATGAAGAAGAATTGCAGTCAGAAAATTAAAAAGAAAAAAAACATCTTTTTTCGCCTATATTAGTTGATTCAAAAATGTATTTTATTTTCATTTTATCTTTATTCGTAACGAAGTAACCGATGACACAATGTTATATTGTAGTACAATGAGTGGTACTAATTAAAAAATTAAAGTATTGGATCGGTTAATGAAAGCTTGATTGACCCTTCTTCCCGTTTCTCTAGAAATATATGAACATTATAGGCTAAAAAATTACGTATATTATACATTGAATAAAATTGGGAAACTAATTGTTACAAAGTTGAGAAAAGAAATTTTTAATAGCCCAATTTTAAGTTATTTAGAGGCAGGGAAAAAAGGAGGCCGGAAAAGTCAAAATGTGCCCCTTCCTATTTCAATTATTTCTTCGAAGGTTCTTGATATAGATAAGAAGTACTAAGTATTTGAATCTGATACCACATTTCCCATTTTTGACATCGTGAAAAGGATAACAATATGTTAGAAGATTAAAATCAGAAAAGTTTCATTTAATTATTCATTTGTCGATTTCTTTGTTTTATCTTATATCATGTTATGAAGTTTGTTTGTTTGTGAAGCATAAAGAAACAATACATGTTCTGTTATAATGATATTGTGATATTTTTTCAAGAAAAAAACAAGAAACATTCATGTACGTAGATAAGTAAATTGGATAATATATTTAATACAATAGAATTGATTATCGATGTTAGTTGCTAATGATTAATTTCTTTGAAACTCAACTTGTGCATTTTTCTTCTATATTTATTCTGCATTATATTGTTCTCCACCGAAATTATAGAATAACAATCATTTCGTATATATTAAGAGCTCATAATTAATATCTGTAAAACTAGACATTGTTTTCTCAAAGGCTGTTGACACGACCTACTAAAGTGTCATACAAATTCTGAGAGAGATGTTATCAAAATCAAATTGACAAAAACAAGAAAAGAAAGAATGAAAAAGGAATAAGCAAGCTAAATCAGGGTCGATTCATAGACTTTTCTGCATCCTCCTAGAAACTCATAAAACTCCTAAATTATTGAATCATCTGATTCTTCTAAGAAAAAGTGGCTTCTCCTAAAATCCTCATTAGTCGAACCAAAAACACTTTCAACTGGTATTTTCACATATGCTTAAAATTGATGATAAAAAATCTGTTTTGGATTTCGAATTTTGGTAGGTAACTGTTTTGATTTCATATTTCGGATTTCGAATATTTCGGATTTCGAATTCCGGTAGGTTTGTCTGTGTTGTGTCAAATCTCCTAAAAGTTCATTTGTGTCAGATATGAAGTGGACTTAAAGTTAGAAATCTTATATATTGCTCTTGGCATTTCTGTAAAGCATTCCTTGCATACTTTTAAAACATGTTTAATTTGATGATACAGTGTGAACAGGCCTATTATTAATGTCTTTGGACAAGTACACAACGGTTGAGAACAACCTTATTAAGAAATATTATTTTAAATGAATATATGTATGTGTTGTTTTATGTACTTGTGTGTTTAAGAAATATAAAAAAAATGAAATTGTGTTGTTGGGATGATTGTCAATAAATTTTGATAATAAGATATTATTGAATTACTTTGATAAGTTCAAGATGATATTTTAGTTATCGCAACATTTGATGTTCGACACATTTTGTTTAACAGCGCATGTGATGTTTAGTTGAATCAATAAAAAAGACTGTGTATAGAATGGCGTGTATATTTTGATTTAACAACAAAACCTTTATCTAAAACTCACAGTTCGTACTAAGTTTGTCGGGCGATTTTTATCGCTGTGAGATGGAGTTTTACAAAGATTACTGTGTTAAAAGTCACATCTTCCTAAAGTTCTTATTTTACCCTGTTTATATTAGTAGGTAGTCGATACATGTTAAAGAAGTTCCAACTACTAGATTACAGACGATAATATTCAACATGAAACTCGAAGAATGGAAAAGGCATCGAAAATGGACATTAACAAATTGTTGTGTCGGGGCGTTCTCCTTCGGTTTATCCTTGACAATTTACTATCCAACAGAATATTATTATTTTCGCGATACGATGAAAATCAAGAATGCTGATATATATTATGGACTATCATGGGCTTTTCTGTGTGGAGCTGGTATTATCTCATCTTTTGTTGGAAGTTACTATGCTGACATGACAAAAAATATGCGGGAAATTTGTTTATTTACGAATTTGATCAATGTCGTTGGGAATATCATGTATCTCTTGTATTATTCTCCATACGTAGTTCTTTTTGGCCAATTTCTCATTGGAACTGCTGCAGCTCGTATGGTTGCTGGTGTAGGCGAAATTTCACGTATATATGGAACTGAAGAATTGACCCAAAAGGTTGCATTTATGGGTATATTTTCGACAATTGGATCGATTCTAGGTCCATGCACTACCTTTCTTTTCAATATGGTTGATACGAAAATTGGCAATTGGCGATTAAACATAGGTAATATGGTAGGTCTTTTCATGGGAGGCCTCTATTTATTTCAATTTATTATCAATTTCTTTACTTTGAAAAATCTTTCGAAAGAGTACAATTTGAAGAAAGAAGCATCAGAGAAACTTTTAAAAGGGCCTGAGTCCGAATACGAGGATAGTGAGCTTTCAGCTGACGAAGGGAGCAGAGAGAAAGATGTATGCGAAGAAATCGTCAATGAAAAAACATTTCAAGAGAAATATATCATTGCTATCAGAACATTATTGAAGAACAAGCAGGTCTTGTTTTTATACGGACTCAGTTTTTTTGCATCCTATTCACGAGCAACGATCATTCTTTTGTCGCCAATAAAAGCTGCAGAATATCTTAAATGGTCTCAAACCAACCTTGCTACGTTTAATATCGTTTCGACGTTTGCAGGAGCAATACCAACTGCTCTTACTCTGTCAGCGCTATCAAAGGTCGTTAACGATTTTTACTTTTTAGTGTACACAGTAGCTACACTTTTACTAGCCCTAATATTTATGGCGTTGTTTCCAATGGTTGCTGATAATCATGTGATGGCAACCGTCCTGTTGTACGCAAATGGTATTTTAACGTTAATGTCGACAGCTGGTTTCCACATCATGTCAAGATCAATGCTTGCCAAATTTGTACCTGAAAATATTCAAACTGTCACCGAAGCAATCCGAAATAGTCTCTTTGAGTTATCATACATGATAGCTGGACTGTGTGTCAAACTACCAGCAACATACATGCCTGAATTTATGATATCTGTAGCGTTTTTTACTACTTTTGCTTTGGCTTGGTTACTTGTGAATGACGAGAAGTATAAAAATATTGAAATTATTCGAATTGAACCAGATAAATAATAGAACTTGATTGCATAAATTATTTCTTTATATTTAATGATTTTATACTTTGTATCGGACAATTGGAAAGCATTTATTAAGTACGGGGGGAACTTTGTTAAAAATTTAAATCCCTTCTAATTTATATCATAGAACTTTACAAATACGACATATATGCTTGTCATGCGTGTCAAAGTTTTTAAGTCATGGTCTTTATGCCCTTACCGAGGAATTATCAAATTGATATATTTACAATACGTCCTACCCAACAGATGGGGAAGGGAAATACTATAATACAAACTCCAATAACTCAAGAACGCATTGAATAGGTAACTTGCAAATTACTGAGAGTAGAGATGCTATTTATATGTACATGCTGTAAAAAGCACGTGATCAAAAATATAAAAGCGACTGTCTTATTGACTCTAATAGTAAACAGTACGAAAGGTCCATATTTTCCCAATAATTTCTTCGAAAAGATAATTTCGTCCCCACGTATTCTGGACATGCTTCTAAATACACTGAGCATCGTGATTTGATCGCAGATGGTCCCAGAACCCCCACGACAAGATGTGGGGCCGTGTATAAAGTAGGCTATGCTTGAGCACTTTTTGATTCCCCCTTGATGTTCGAGTTATAGAGTTTAGTTTTTTTGAATACTTTGTTGTTGTTTAGTAATATACATGCACATATACATTAATTTATTGGAAGTATTGAACTGAAACCTAGCATAAATGGAATTTCAAACTGTGAATGAGTGTAAATGATGTCATTCAACTTAACGAAAGACATCTTTTTCGCAAAATTTATTGGTATTACATGTTATTTGTACCTTTTTCATTATCAGCTCCCTAAACATCACTTGTCTAATCTCATAAGAAATTTCTTCAAGACGCATTTTGTATTAATTAGGTTAAAATAAGCTAAGATCTGACATAGAGTACATAACTGCACAAACATTATTTTCCATTTAAATTTCATTTAAATTACGGATGACATCATTTTGCTATATGTTATTTATGAAAACTTCAATATAAATAAAAATAATAATTTTTTTTTTCATCTCAAACTTTGGATGAATATTTAATGCGTTGGATGTTGTATACATGATTCTGTAATGTTTTTATTTCTTCGTCCTAGATTTGCATCACGTAGACAATAATTCTGATGACTTTATTGTAAATGACAAGATTTCTTTCTTGGTTTCGTATTTTGTCTCATTTTCAATTTCTTTCACCATATAGGGAACAATTATAACCAAAAGAATATTAAACCAGAAAATGGATAAGATATATTTTTTATAGTACGAGCCTCTAGTCAAAAATTGTTTGAAATATGCTAATACGTCACTAAAGATGATCTATCATTATGGAGCAGTTTGCCCCTTACTAAATTTTTTCAACTATCCCACCTGTTATCTCAACCCCCTATTTCTTTAGAACTAAGGTATAAAATGTTTATCAAAGTGAACATGATAGGGTAAAATCTTTACTTTTACTAACATTTTCACCACCCCTAATAGAGAGGTTAGCAGACTATTGGTGGGTGGATCTACAGTGTTTTTTTACTATTTGAGACTATATTGACCCTATGAAATATTAAACTGGTGTTCAAGATGAGGGCAACACTCTAAAATAAGGTCCCGAAGTATTCGTTTTCATGTGTTTCCAGTGCTTTCATTTTCAAAATTTACTACATCTTGGGTTAAAAAGAAATATCAATTTTGAAGAAATTACAAAATTAGGCCAGATGCCACTGTCAACAAACCTGTTTGAAGACTTACTTCTGAACACCACTACCATCTCGATCAATATTTAAATTGATGATGGTTTCCATAAGAAATGTTAGCTCAAGGGCTAAGAAACTAAGAAACCTACACAGTTGGTTTAATACCAGCAAAGAAAGGATGCCGTAAAACGCAACCAAATTGGCTTTAGGATAACTCCTATATCAAAAGAAAACTGACACAGATATTATTTTTTTCTCAATCTATTTTTCACCTATTTATCGCCTTCTATGAGAACTTGATGACTCTAATTGTTTAGCTAAACTTCGGGTCATCATACTATGTTTAGTAGAACCTCTTGGACTCCAACTAATAGAAGAATTGATATTCTTATTAGAAGTACTAACAACATCTTTCGCTGTCTCCAGTGTTTCGTACGATCTAGAAAGTGTACCTTTCATAAATGTTGGTCCTTTAGTATTAGCCTTTTTCGTACCAGCTGCCGATTTCCCTTGTACTTCCATATTAACATAATTCGTTGGAATCTTATATGATTTGATTGAACTATCTTTTCGCGACTGTTTCGGACACGGAGGAATAGCCGCCGCTGAAGCGCGCATCACGCTTGATATAAATTTTGAAGTTGAAGTCGCGCGGGGTGGGCGTTTTTCTACTTTTGTTGTAGAGCGCTCTGTCGCAGTTGTTCCTGTTAATGATTTCGATGACTTTCTATTTGTACTTGAAGTTGTTCTACTACTAGTTCTTCCATGGACAACTACTTTTTCTATATCATTCTTTTTCGTCGTATCCGTTTTCTCAGAATGTCCAACCTTCTTTAATTCTCTTTTATTTCCTGGAACGATATGTATTATGTTATTTTTACGCGGTGGTCGAGAAATGCGTCGTGCTGGTTGAGGGCCGTCGTGTGTGGTCGATGTATTAATGATATAATCTCGTTTGATTATTCCAGTGTCACGATGCATTTTCAAATATTGTTCATAGCGTTCGAAGAAAAAATGTTGCGGACCCATGACCGATCCACTGCGGCACATTTTCATCCATGCGCAAACTGACCGACCGTCGAACCCGTAATGTTTTATCATATAACAACCAATCATTGCAGCACTCCGTCCCAGTCCTGCATGACAATGAACGCCTACGCGACCATTGGTTACTTCACAAAACGTTATGAATTGATTAACTTGTTGAATAGTTGGGACATTTACATCTTCAAATGGTATTTCGTAATGAATAAAATGTTCTTTTGTGATGTCATCGACTTGATAGGAATAACCATAATAATCGAGACAATGATTGTGATCTTCACCATTCAGTCTAATAATTGAAGTTATACCTAACCGTTTTAATTCCCGAACAGCGATTTTTGAAACCTGTCTACGACGTGTCTCTCGACGAATTGTCGGGTCTCGTAAAGCTAATAATTTGTTCGGTACTATCCAATCCATATCATACACTTTCGAAGTTACACATGCATTACGAGATAGAAACCACTGGTTGACTTTACAACCGAAGTAAAGACCTTTCAAACAATCTAATATATTAAGTTTGAAATTGCTATCCCCGTGATAGTCTCTAAAGAAAGCTAGTTTCTTAGGAATGCTCGTCAAAAGAGTATCGTTTGCAGTATGTACGTCCCAATTTAAACGAAGAATTGCATAAGCAGCCATTAAGAATGAAGATATCGTCCTTTGTTCAGTATGAACATTGTCTTCCCTAGAGAAAAAATAAAGAAAAACAATGGTTATCTTATGTATGTAAAATAGCTTTAGTGAGCTAATGTTATTACCTTAGAGAACTTTCTCGGCCTTTATGTCGCTGGCCCTAAATGGAATTGTTTATGGCTGATAAAAAATGAAAAGAATTCCTGCTTCAGAAGTAGCTATACGATTCTGCCATAACTTCATGAAAGCAGCTGCTCCTTTTTTAGTACATAACGTTATCTGACTGAAAATCTTTCAGTTATTATAAAAGATGCATCACGATGACTGGACCTATTTTTTCTTTCAGCAAAAGATAAACGAGGATGATGCATGCGAATTGTTGAGTCAAGTCCATTCATACAATTTGTATTTACTTAGAAGTAAGGATGAATTTTCAGCGTAGAAAATAACTTGCCAACATTTAGCAACGAATGGTTTTAGGCTAAAAAGAAACGTCGAAACTGCAGGGGTATTTACACAATATTTATATATAAGCCGTTTTTAGAACAGAAATCAGTATTTTGACTTATCTTTCTCTCCTTCAGGAATTTACTTTGTCCTTATTATAGACTATTGGAAGTTGCGGTTTAGTACTGGATATGAATGATAGGCTAGAAAATTTCAATTGACAAACGATGATAAAACAAAGCAACAGTAAAACCAGTTAATAAAGTCATCTTTGACCTTTATTAACAACGAGAAACAACTCATCAACTTACTTGTCATTTGTGAGGAAAAAAACTCTTCCGTTTTTCCTCGTCGAATCTACTCTGTTACAGTGTTCCCATATCGTTTTAAGTAATGGCGGTCCAAAATGTTTATTGGACTTAATATGTTTTTGCGTGCTATCCAAATTGACAATTAAATCACCTGTCAGTCTACCGCCATGTTTATTTTCACGCCAAACAGACTCTAAATAAAAATAGAGTTTATCTGGGACAAGTTCCATTTCGCGAGATTAATATTTTTCTTGAACATTCCGTATCATTTCACTTTTTTATTTTTTCGCGATAGCGTCACCACGGAATACAATAAAAAGTCTAACTGTCGTTTTTTAATTTTTTTTATTATATCTAAAAAAACAAACGTCAATTTTATTTGACGTCATTCGTCCTTGACGTTCTTTTGTAACATTCTTCTTTCTTTAATAAATAGCCGCCTATAATCGGTTAAAATAGAAAAACAATTCGGAATAAATGCATGATAATCGGTTAATTTGATATGATTCTTAGAATACAACTTAATGTTTTTTTAAAAAAAAACCTCTAGCCCATATAATCATAATAAAAAAAAGAAGATTTTTACTTTTTTTTTTATCTGTGTTTACATATTCTTCATCATAAATTGAAAGTTAAACACAACATTACTTTTTTAAAAGATCATCATTCTTAAGGACAGCTATTGACCGAGTTTGTCATAAATTGATCCTTACCAGCAGAAAGACCTATTGGTGATGAACATTGAAATATCTTTTCTACCCTACTAGATCTCCATTCGTCTTTATCAGTTTGAATAATAAAAATTCATATGATAATATTATTTTCTTTGCTAATACATCTTTAATTATTTACAATTGGTTCTGAAATAACTCTCGAACGATGTTCCACATAAATAAGGTTAATTTATTATTCAATGTCAGTTTTTTTTTGAAAATTTTGCTTCAGAGAATGATGATGATGGGGGTAGATGATGATGCTATTGATTGAAGTCATACGCGTAACGTTAAGTGTGATTTGATTTGCAAACAAATTGACAGAGATGTTTTTGCGGAGAATGGCTTGATAACAGTAAGATTTAGCTATGCGTTGTACAGACTTGTCTCCTCTCTCTTTATCTCTTAAATAAAAAAAGAAAATGTTTTTTAACTGAAAGTTTTCTTGTGGTTTGAATGTGAAATAGAGATTGGTGCTCAGTCAGTGATTAAAGAAAACTTAGTGATATGAATCACCAGGTACTCTCCTTATCGTGGCGTCACAAGTAAAAAGAGAAAAGTCAATTCTGAGTCATGTATTGACAGCGTCCGAAAACATTGTTAGCACTGGTAGCAAGGTGGAATCCATTTCATGGCTACGCCGGAGGTCTTAAAGTGCGATTTTTCATTGCGCCAAGAGAGATTGACAATTTTTTAAGGGTGATCCTAGTGTTTTGTCTATGCTTGCGCCAGAATGCATCAGAAAATAGGACCTGTATGCTTGTCTGCGCAGGATATCTCTGTCAATCAAATACAAGCTAGATTCCACAGTAGCATCGCTTGCAGGAAGCTTGATTTTTTGTATGAAGCTTTAGCAGTCATTTCCGTAAAAATATAATGTCACGTGTCCGCATATATTCCATGTCTATATTCCATAACAATTTACAACTACTTTATATTTTTATTTGAATGCATGATTTACAAAATAAGTTATAAAGCATGTATGACACAAATAATAAACAGATACAGAAACATAAAAAACATGGGAAAGAATAGGAGAAATCTCAAAAAGGTTTTCATATCTTTTAACAGAAAATGTTTGTTAAGCATTTACCCCAAACCCCCTCGTCTTAACAGACAACCAGAATTATGATAGCAACTGCTTTATTCTACTTTTTATTTTTTCTTAGGTGATAAGCGCAAAATGAACTGTTATACCTTTTCGACTAAAGGGACTGAAGAGCTTCATTTTGTATCGAATGTTTTCATATTTTTTTTAACAGATTATGCTCGACAGACATTTTCTGTTAAAAAATATGAAAACATTTTTGAGATGTCCCCTAAACACTTATGAAAGAACAGTTATTCGCCAACTGGTACCATCTAGTATTTTGTCAGGTATCAACTGACTTACCAATTTCACTCGTGTGGCATGGATTGACCTGACGGACTTACAGCCTAAGATAATTTCTGTATTGCACTGCACCGCTATAGACGTTTATTTAGCCTACAATATTACAGAGTATTTAGTTGAAACTACCGCTCAATTGATATATCATTGGCGCGACTGGGTATTGAGCTCAGATCGTGCAACATTTATCTGTGGTCCAAACATGTCTTGGGAGAATTTGGGCCACCATATTGCTCTTAGCTATATACTACCATAAATACTACCGGGTTTCTTTCTACCGGATTTCGTTCAAAAGAGTTACCTAAATGGCTACCGCTTTGCATTCTTTGTAAGCTTGATATGCGATATAGTTTTTGATTAATTCACATCGTATGATGTTATTTTCCTTCGGTCATCTCCGAAGGTTGTATTCATACCACTACACCGAAATGTTGACATGAGAGAAATAGATGGCACGAGCAGAAATCGATCTCGGATCGCACCAACGAGGTGAAGTTGATTCCCATTACATCACAAGTCCGCAAAGAAGGGCATAAGCAGGGCTAAATTATAACAAAATTAGGTCCCGATCAGGTTAATTAGAAATAATCGTTTTTGTCCGATCAAAAAAAATAATGACCGATCAAATTGATCGACAGAATCCAGTTTTCTCCCAACACTTAACATTCTGTACATTTTGAGTCCCAAA
>JAUKPT010003223.1:0-12289 GCA_032273505.1 Nanomia bijuga
AAGATAAGAAATCTTTTTTAAAAAATAATAATAATAATGAAAATAATTAATAATAATTGGTTGAATGAAATCATAGTTTAATCAAATGTACCAGAGGCCTATATCAACAAACCTTTTCTAATACACAACATTCATCAAAAAACAATTTATGGCAACCCGTTACACCCTTTCCCTTCGAAACTATTGTCTTTACGCATGGGGATACTAGTCACTTCGTACAAACTGCATCCTGCACTATTTTGCATCTGCGTCTGCATCCAGAATAGTATCGAAATCCGGTGTAACCGGAAATAAGTACTCTCCGAGAAAAAGTACTCCCCCAGTACTTTTTTCCGAGTAAATAAGTACTCCAAGGAGTACTTATACTAGGAAAAAGGTACTCCCTTTAGGAAATATATACTCCCCCATAAAATACTGATTATTACTTCTTTACTTACAGGGATTACTTTTTTACTGCAGGAAAAGAACACTCGCCTTCGAAAACAATACACGATGGAAGTTCACACTGGTTTCTGAGTTTTTGCTCAGGTGGTTGAGTTCAGATCTGTGACAGCTTGCAATCTACTTTAAAATCGTTCGTCGGTGAAATATGTCTATTCATTGTACAAAAAACAGTTGCTGAAAAAAGGATCGCACCTACGTTTCTACCAGTTCAGAAACAACCTGATGGATAAAACTGTGGTCCCTTCGCGATCGCATATGCCGCCGAAATATTCGATGGGAAATCACCTGTCTTCGACGTCGTAAAAATGCGACAACATATAATATGCTGTCTTCAAGAACCCTGTCTATCACCATTTCCAAAAGTACGATAACTTGTTGAATCCTAAATGATATTCTTCATTAAAAAAGATTCTATGTTCAATTTCCCATTTACAAATAAAATATCATATATCACTCAAAATGATTAGATTTCATTTCATTTCCCTGTTTTCAAATAGAACTTTAGCCCACAATTGTTTGGAATTTCGATCTCCCATTTATAAAAAAAACTTAACACTCAAAATGCTTGGATTTCATTTCCCTGTTTCCAAATAGAACTTTGACCTACAATTATTTGTATTCTTAACCTAGGTATCACGTTCCATTAAGGGGAAGAACTAATTTCCTGATGGGATTCCTTATTTCCTAGGAAATAAGTACTGGGGAGTATTTATTTCAGGAAGTATACCGGTACTGCCGCAAGTGCGCTGGTACTAGGCATACAGGGAGAAATGTATAGACGAAACACAAGATAGGGTCCATAACTTTTCAATGTATTCTTCCAATCAAAACATTAAGAGTACATAAATATTCTACAAAATAAATGTTAAAAGGATTTTGATTTACTACTTGTCTCCAACTTGAAATGATTTAGTCTGAAAATGAGAAGGTGACATCTAAAGGAATTTTTGACAGAGAGTATTAAGGCAAATGGCAAAGACTTGAAATGAGTCATTCATCTGATTCTTTAGAATAGGAAGATGACTTTAGAATTTGATTATTAAATCCTAATCCAGTTTCCGATTATAAGCGAATATTGTTAAACAAATTCTTTACAATTCTAATATATGCTCTTTTGCCGTCGTATTTCTTTTATATGCACTTCTCACGAATCTATTTCCATTAAAACCCTAGAAAGAAAACAGAGTTTCTGAATACATCATTTACTTAATAAAGTGCCTTAGCCAAATGAAAGCATCAAGCTATCGGGAAAATTAAGCGCACTGTTTTGAATAAATTAGCAATCAGAAAGAGGAGCTTAACCCTATTCCGCTTGTTTTTTTTTAGGGCATTTACCATCACCTTTGAAAACGGGATTCGTAGGGATAGTTCCAATAATCCAGATTTGCCAATTTTTTAGGAAAAGAGTCAAGATAGATAGAAACTAAAAGTTTTGAAAAGAAAGATTCATATTGCAAAGACTTCGGGAGTAATTTACCGATTACTGATTACCTATGTGAAATAAGGTAAAGTAAATTTTAATAAATTGTAATTTCAAACAAAAACAACACGGGTCAAAATATTTATCTTCGTTTTACAGACTCTTTAAGAAAACCAACTTCCGATCATTCTCTTTATGACGTCACTGGGTTTAAAAAGCTCTCACCTATTTGCTTCTCGTCATTAAAAATGTTTTTATCGCAAAGAATCGGAAATCGCATTACTTCCGATAAAGGGAAAAACTGACTATTTGGTAAATAGCTAAGCAAACATAGTGTAAGTATGAAACTTTGTACTTGGACATAATATTTGGAGGACGAGCTCAAATTTAGCAAAATGAATTCATCAAAATGTCTAGATACTTATTAATTATTCATGAAAATCAAAACCCATAGTGTTGTGTGTGATACAGCTCGTTTCTGCGCCTTTCAATACATCCCGACCAAGTACCACTTTTATTTCTGCCGAGGAAAAGACTTAACGCTCCAACTTTTGCCGAGGTCGAGGATTTGACCAAGCGACAAATTAATGAGGGTTTTAGGGGAGAGGGGAGGGCAAATGTGCGGGTGGCAGGGATGACTGAAATAAGTCTGAGACTTTTAGTCACTCCTTGTAGACTAAAAATAAGTACCTAAACTAAAATCATCATAATTTCTTAGTTCTAGCATCTTTCGTCTGTTAAGATTTAGTCTATTTATATGTCAACCATTTTTTTTTCTCTTTTTGTATTTATTTTTATATCTACGAAATAAATTATTGATTCTGAATGATTTTCACTAACTGTTGAGTTTCCTCGAATTAATTGGTACATCGATGGAAGGATGCGGTCTTAGAAAAGCACTGGAAACAGTTTACGCTCCTGACACTGTCAGACATATGTTTACTGGAAAAGAATACTGCAGTTCGTGGACATATATTAATTTCCTCATTTTTAGTCTCATTATTGTTAGAAGAGTTTTGAACTTCACTTAGTGATCAAGATCAAATGTTGCTAAAAACGTTTTACATTTCAAAGAATCCTTTGCTATATAAAGAAGATGAGATAGCAGAAAGATTAGTCTCTTTCATCAAAAACAAGGTTGATTCACTTTCAAAGAAATCTCAAACCGCAGTATCATGGCTAAATTATATCAAATGTCTGAACAATCCAGCTTTTTATAGATGCAGAGAGAAGGAGTGACTGGATTTCACATATTAATGCTTCAAAAGTTAAAGTTAAACCTTTTTGCTGCAACTAGTCATAACAATTAGGATGAAACTGAATCCTGAAATGCCTAAACAATTTATGTTGGGGAAGTATACTCTAAAGAACAAACAGTGGATGGCCAGGTTTATCAAACAAATATTGATGAAATCAATCAAAGGACGATCTGGTACAATTGATCAAGGAAGTTCAGAAAACGTGATGCTTGTTTAAACGAAAAGTATGCACAGGTACTCCCTTAAATTTCTGGTTTTTGTTTTTAAATCTTAATTTATTGTGTGGTAGTTTATGTCCAGTGAGATGTATCTAAAATATTTTGGTAATTGTATTGTATCACATTTTCACCAGTAGTCTAACTATTTGGCATTAAACATGTTTCCTCATTTTTTCTCATTACAATTTTGTATAAGCTTATTGATTGTTAATTGTTAATTGTTAACTGCCAATTGAATATGCTAGAATGGCAAAAATACCAACAAGAAGAATTGTACAAAGTTTATTAACCATAAAAATATAATCATCCTTTACTTGCCTTTCAAAAATGTTAAACAATATACCTTTAATAGGTGAGCAGAAGTGACAAAAGTACTCTCTCAAATCATGACACCAGATAATGACAAGGAACACAAACACAAAGAATTTATGGAATATGATAAGTTCAGTTTTTGAACAATTGAGAGAAATTTTGTAAGCTAGTAACCATTTGTTAAGGGATTTTAAGTCGAGATTTACTTGATTTTGAGTACGCTTTATTGAGTCACTCATATTTAAGTGGTTTGCGTCATCTGCAAAGTGGTAGACTGAGCTAAAACTAATTGCACAGTCAAGGTCGTTAATGTACATGAGAAAGAGCAAGGGACCCAAGACTGAGCCTTGGGGAACACCATGGATTACTGTTATTGGCTGTGAATCGGTTCCATTAATTAAGACAAATTGTTTTCTATTGTTTAGATAAGATTTAAACCAGTTATTAGCAGTGCATCTAATGCCAAAGTGACTTAGTTTGTAAGTATAGAGTGATCAAATGTGTCAAAAGCCTTTGGTAAGTCTATAAGATCCCACAAGCAATTTTACCAGCATCTAATGGTGTGATTGTCAGAATATTTTTTGCAAAAACCAAATTGAAGATCGTAAATGCATCTTTACTTGTCTAAAAAATCATAAGTTCTATTAAACATATCTTTTTAATGTTAGAAAGTAGAGATATGGGTCTACTTGTTTGGTGATGATCACCCTTTTTTGAAAATAGAAATTTTAAGTTTATCCAGATAAACACCAGTCAGCAAGGACAGATAAAAGATTTTAGATAAGTGGATACTAATATCAGATTTAAGCATTAAGAGAATATCAGTTGGAATACTATTAGGACCAGTAGCTTTTCTTTTATCTAAGGTGGTGGAGATAAGGCTTTCAACCTACAGACGGTCACACTCGCGGATAACAGAACTGTTAGGTAGAGCATTTTGAAGATAGTCCTGGTGAGACTTCTTGCCTACATATTTTCTATCTTTAAGTAATTTGTAATTACTGAAAAAATTAGATATGCTAATATCATCACTATGAGTGTTGTTTCCATCCTTGATAAATGAAGGATTATTGGCTTTCTTCGATTTTATATTAATCATTTCTTTTATTCCTTCCCTGGTTATTAAAATTTTCTTTTTTTGTGTTTTGTAAAAGTAAAGTAAATAAGATATTTTTTATAAGTTTTACTTTTCAGCTTTTACGAAATATTTCCTCTGTTATCCATCGTTTTACCTTCCTCTTTAATCGACTTTAGTTACTTTTTTCTAAGGCAAATGCTTATCAAGAAGCTCCTCAAGTTTTGCAAAGAAAGACGAGAGAGAGAAATTAACATCATTTTTTATTGATTTGAAGTAGGTCGTCCCAGTTGACTTCAAAATAGTCAAGCCAAGGATGAAATCAGCTGTGTCAAAATGCTTCGTGTCTCAACTGTATATACTTTGTTTAGGCAAATGGTATTGACTGGTCTGAGATTGATATACATAGGTTTCCCGAAATCATAGCCGATCAGATGAAGAGAAAAATAATTATTTGCCTTGAATTTTTGTTTGTTAAACAAATCAATTGTATAATATTTACGATTAATGGAATTTCGACAATCCTCATAATCTTCACTGTCATAGTCAGTGTATTGCTGTACATACAATGATTTATGAATTCCATTTGATTTAATTACTATATATCTATTTGCAAGATTTTATGATTACAATAGCTGAATTGGTATATATCTATATATATATATTAAATGATTACAATGATTACAACGATTACAATGATTACTCTGATTTATAGTTAATGATTAACTGAATATATCTTTATACAATGATTACAACAATTACAATGATTGCAACGACAACGATGAATACAACGATTAATTAATTAGCGATTAATTAGCTGATGAACCATGACATTATAAACATAGTATAGAGACTTGATTTTTTGTTATGAATTGTGTTCATGTTTACGTTTAGATTTTTGTTTTTTTTACCGAACCCTGAACATTTTAAGGGAGATGGTTGAGCGAGACGAATCAATCACTTATTTACAGAGACTGTACTTGGAGGTTGAGAGTACCTATCAACAATTAGATGTAAAATGTGATGACTATTTAATGCTTCTAGATTCTGACGACGAAGAATTTAGCAATACAAATGTAAGTATGGAGAACTCATATCGCAAACTTTGCAACCTCCAGGCCAAAATAACAGCAAAAAAGGAAGCGAATAAAAAGGATGATGGCGATGAATCTTCTACACACACCAAAAGGGCGTTCCAACACACCTTCAGAGAGTAAAATTTGGTGGGAAAATTAGAGATTTTACTACTTTTATAAAAGATTACGTACATTATATGGAACCTACATACGGGCGTGATACATATGCATTACAAAATTGTTTGTCTGACAAAGCTTTAGATGTCATCTCTGGTGTAGACGATGATTATAATGAAATGTGGAGACGTTTACGATCAGTGTTTGGCGATTCTGAAAAGGTTGTTGATTCCATCTTGTTTGAATTAAAATCATTAAAACAACTGAAAGATAATGATTCGGATGGTATGATTGAAGCAGTAAATACAATTGAAAGATGCTGGTTGGACTTATGAAAACTTGGTCTTGAACAAGAAATGAATACCGCGACAATGACCAGTCAGATAGAAAGACTGTTACCTCCTACCCAGAAAAGATAGTGGACTATTTGTAAGAAGTCATTACTCGAACCCAGTAACAAATTAAAGAGTCTGCTTCAGAACTGGCTTAATGAAAAAAATGCTATGGAATACATAAAAAGCGAGCTTCATGATTGTTCAGCAATTGATAGTAACGTGGATGCCGCCGCTCTGCAGTACATTTGAATACAGAATCATCTGAAAAAGAGAACTTACCTGCAATTTCCACAATAGTCAGTCTGCAACAGAATTGAGAAAAGTTATTTCTAACCCTGTACTTACTGGTAGAGGTACTTATAACAGTAATAGTAACAGGAACGGTAAAACGAGATGTTGGCTACATAACGTTGAATCTCATGATATAACTGAGTGTAGTATGTTTTTAAGATTCACAAACCAAGAAAAGATTAATACAAGGAAAATGGTTTTTGTTTCAATTGTTTAAGAAAGGGACATCTTTCTCGAGCCTGTTTATCACGTAATAAATGTGAAATGATTCATAATAATCAACCGTGTACTAAAGCACATCATCCCTTGATTCATGATGCTCATGTTAATGGTATATCTTTCCACAATGCTCATGTTAACCCACGACCACAAAGCCTTAATACTCTCCTCATGATGAATGTAGTTGAAACACAAGGTGGCCATATAAAGGCTATATTAGATCCTTGTTCTAACATATCACTAATTACCATATGGCACGAAAATATAATCTAAATGGCAAAGATGAACACATATCGTTATCGAAAGTTGGTAACATAACGGAGAATATATCGACGAGTTATATTTAAAAAATGTGAATAATAAGATGTGGATAATAATGGCTTATGGGATTGAAGAAATCACTGCTCATGTGGAACATGTCGATATATATCTGAAGTAGTACGTCTGTTTGCTGATATTAGTATAGATGATATAATTTGTCCATCTGGTAAGTTGGATTTTCATGTCATATTCTTTCTGATAAAATTGCTCAAGTTGAAGGTTTGCAGCTAATGAAAGGAACTTTAGGTTATTGTCTTAGAGGAACGCACCCTTAAAATTAACGTTTTTGACAGTTAGAGACGAAATAAGTAAATACTTTACTATTGAAAGTTTAGGAACCTTTCCATTATCTACATGTCAGGATTGTGATCAGTTTTCGAATGTAAATCAAAAAATATTTTCCATTAAAGAAGAAAAGGAGCTTACTTTGATTAAGAAGTGTCTCAAACTCGATCCTAATTCTAAACAATGGACTATAGCATACCTATGGATCAAAGATGCAAATCACTTACCGAATAATTATACTGCTGCATTTGGGCAATTGAAAGCGCTGGAAAAAAGGCTACAATCTTCCGGAGATCAAATGAAACTATATTGTGAACAAATGGACGACATGTTAAATCGGATTGTGGCTCAAAAACTAACTGATTCAGAAATGGCTGCTTATGATGGGCCTGTGCATTACATACCTCATCACAGAGTTAAAAAGTCTTCATCAAGCTCCACATCACCGCTAAGAATAGTATTTAACACTTCATCTTCTTCCATGGGTCATAAACTCAATGACTATTGGGCCAAGGGTCCTGATGTTATAAATTCATTAATTGGAGTGCTTTTAAGATTTCGAGAGTATAGAGTAGCCATTGTAGGAGACATCGAAAATGTACAATAGAATAAGGTTAGATAAATTAGAGCAGCATACTCATAGATATTTGTGGCGAGATATGGATGTTAGTAGAAAACCAGATCATTATGTGGCAACAGCTTTAACGTTTGGTGACTGGCCTAGTGGGGCGATTGTGATGACTGCATTGAATGGGACTGCAGAGATGAAGCAAGATGACTATCCAGATGCAGCAAAGGTAATCATCAAAAATACATATGTTGATGATATTCTTATAAGTGTGTCAAATCTCAAAACATCTGATACATTGTTAGATGTAGAAGATGTTTTGAGCGAAGGCAGATTCAAAATTGAGAATTGGATTGTTTCTGCTGACAATAGAGATGTACCCACGTTTGTTGATATAGTTAATGCGAATGAAGGATCTGTTTTAGGCATGAGATGGAGTCCAAAGACTGATCAATTTTCATTCAAAGTTGATAGAGAATTCAAGATGAAGTCTAAGAAAGGGCAGACTAATTATGATGTAACACTATTAAACGGCATGCCAAATATTTTAACTAGAAGATTTGTACTCAGTCAAATATCCTGCATTTATGATCCTTTGGGATTGCTATTACCATGCTATTAATGATGAGGGAAATTTACACTAGTCGAGAAACAAATGAGAAATCTGATTGGGATAAATCAATACCACCGGATTTGTTGAAGAAATGTCAAAGAGTTTTTTATTGAATTGCCTTATGTAGAAAAAATCAATTTCGATGGGAGCCTAAAATATTTTGTGATGGAAGCAGAGATTCGTTCAGGGCGTGTGCATATTCAAGATGGAAATTAGTGAACGGAGAATTTGCAGCAACACTGATATGTGCAAAAATCGCCTAACCCCCTTAAGAACTATAACGATTCCAAGAATGGCAATTATGAAAGAAATCAATTTTGTATTTTCTAAAATTTATCTGACTCAGGTATCGTTCAATATCAAATCCAAAAGGACTCTTTCATGTTTAATACATTTGTTGCCAATAGGGTAGCAGAAATCAAAAATGAAAGTCATATTGATGAATGGTGGTGGACTGGATCTAATGATAATGTAGCTGATATGACTACAAAACCTGTTGAGGCTCAAGCGTTGAATTCTAACTGGAAACATGGTCCTGATTTTTTAACAAAGGACACAAGGGATTGGCCAATAAGTCAACGTAAACAAGAGGATCAGCTGCCGGGTTTGTTAAAGGTAGCAAATATTATTCAAAGTGAGGAGACGAAAGTGTGTGATATGTCTATTATAGATATTTCTAGATTTAGTAATCTGGATAAATTGTTATGTGTAACAGCAGTCATAAGAAACATTGCAAGGAATAAGACATCTAAGTGCAATATGAGTAGCATTACTTCTCATTAGGTTCAAGATGCACTGAAGTGCTGGATCCTATATGTACAGCAACCTTTCCAAAAGGACTGGAACAAGCAATTTATGAGGTTGAGACCAACAATGGGTACTGACAAGAGTTCATTAGTGGTATTGCCATTTGAATCACCATTTTCGAGATTAGTGGTATTGCAAGCGCACTGTACTAATCATGACAGTATCAATGCCACTGTAGCAAAAGAATATTGGACTCCGAAATTGCGGGCAACAAACGGGGCAGCTGCCACCTGAGAGACTAAATCCATCTCCACCGTTCTTCTATACTGGTGTTGACTTTTTTGGACCAATCATGATTACTGTTAAGAAACGAACCGCACAAGCATTATTCTTAGATGCTAAGTGCGGATATGACACTGATAACTTTCTGCTAGTTTTAAGGCGATTTTTTACAATTAGAGGATGTCCAAATCAGATACGGTTTGATGCTGGGTCACAATTGATTGCTGCAGGTAAAGAATGGAGATCATTTTATGAAATACTAGAGCATAGCAAATTGAATAGTTTTACAACAAAGCATGGAATAAATTTGATGGTTAACAAGACGGCTGATGTACCGTGGCAAAATGGATGCACAGAGAGGCTGATAAAATCAGTGAAAATATGTCTCAGTCATATCATTGGATCGAATATACTTACATTTCCAGAGTTACAGACTACATACTTTGAATGTTCAAACATCTTAAACGAACAACCACTTGTACTTAAAGATGGTAACCATGGTTACTTTTGCCCCAACGATTTGATATTAGGCAGAGCATCAATAAAGGTTCCCATTGGAAATATCGACACAGATCTCAAACCACGAACACGATTTAAATTTATTGAAAGGCTAACACAAGATTTTTGGAAAAGATGGCACACACATTACTTCCAATCTTTGATTATTCAAAAGAAATGGGATGTTGAGAAACGAAACCTTTACAAAGGTGATGTAGTGTTGGTGCAGGATAGTAAATCTTTTCGTGGTGACTGGAAGTTGGCTGAAATATCGTCTGCTGTTCCTGGATCTGATGGAAAAGTTCGTGACGTAACCTTAAGATATAAAGTTCAATGCGATGACACTAAATATATGGGGTCGAAGGACATGCTAATAAATCGATCTGCACATCGTTTAGTTTTGATTGTACCGATCGAAGAACGCAAAGATTGATGGCGGCGGAATGTATCGCTGTACATAAGATAATTTATGAATTCCATTAGATTTAATTACTAATTATCTATTTGCATGATTTCATGATTACAATAGCTGAATTGGTGTATATCTATATCTATATACAATGATCACAATTATTACTCTGATTACAATGATAGCAATGATTACAGCGATTACAATGATTACTCTGATTTATAGTTAACGATTAACTGAATATATCGATGAATACAACGATTAAGTAGTAGTATTTGGTTAGTTATGGGCGGAGCCCTGGATTGTCGGCCTTAACCTAACTCAGTGTGTGTGTTTTTCTTTTCTGCATTAATTTATGATGGTAATAAGTAATATTCCAGTAACAAGCTTTATTATAAATATCCCATTTGATCAAATAATTTCCAAGTAGTACTCGTAGTGTATGCAAATTGCTAATAGTTGAATGTTCAGTACTAATTAAGTATTCCATATTCTTTCCAAAGTTCATCCATAATGTTGTAGAGAGTTCTTTTTTCGCTGTTGGAGGTGGCTTTCTGCTGTTGGAGGTGGCTGCTTCTTCTTCTTCTTGGTTCTTCTTTATTCGTTCGTTGCGTTAGTGGTTAGTCGGGTGGGGGTAATTTTTTTTTTTATTTTATTTTTTTTTTATTTTCCAAATTAATCATATGGCGTGAAGCCCAGGATCGAATCCTGATACAACGATTAATTAATCAGCGATTAATTAGCTGATAAACACAGTATAGAGACTTGTTATGAATTGTGTTCATGTTTTCGTTTGGATTTTTTGTTTTTTTTGCTCAGATATGTGAAAGTATACTGAGTCAAGGTATTGAAACCTTAATTGAGAAATAAATGAAATATATGATGGATCGAACTGATTTAAGTATTATTAATTATGTTACAATCCACTCATTATTTTGAGCGAAACAATACGGAAGAAAGTGACGCGTACATTTTTAATAATTTTGATGACACTTATCTCCGTACAAATTCCTTCTGGTATCATGATATATGTTGCTTGCTTCTGCCATTCATGTAAGAACTCTATTATCTCAACTCTTCGTGATTTGCAATTTCTGCTGATGTCATCGACTAGTTGCATAAATTTATTTATTTATCCATTACGAATCAAGAAGTTTAAATCGTCCGTTAAATCATTGTGCTGTCGTTCAAACCGAACTGCCCATCAAACTGATATTGTAGACGCTAGTACAAAACGAAGTAACCTTCAGGTTACTTCGTTCAATTCGGCTGAGTATAGGAAATCATAGCAATATGCCGATGCCTCCTAGCAACCAAAACTCAAAGACATCACTATCCTAGCAACCATAACGTCATAACCACGTGACTTACACCACGTGACCATGACAACACAAGCTTAACATCTAGATAGCCCCTTTCCTGGAAAACGACCCCCACCCCCCGCAAATGACCCCCACCCCTCAAAAATTCAAAATCATCGGAATAATCTGAAAATTGGTACGGGTACTGAGATCAATACGGGGAATTCAAAAATGATAATCACAAATTCCAAAAATAAACAGACAAACAGACAGACAGCCCCACCCCTCAAAATTCAAAGTTGTCGGATCAAGTTGAAAATTCGTACAGATACTAAAACCGATACGGGGAATTCAAAAATAATGATCCCAAAACCTGAAAAACAATGGGAACCACACCCAACGCCCCACCCCTAACTTGTTTCACTTAGACTTAGCAAGTAACGGACATGTGCAGATAATTTTTTAAACTCGCAGAAATGTACACACCACAAGCAATCGT
>JAUKPT010003224.1:0-12289 GCA_032273505.1 Nanomia bijuga
ACTATACATTCAATTCGCCAAGCATATGAATCAGAGGTATCGAGCGTAGAAGACAGGGCTTTGACTATACATTTTCTTGGTCGGGGAATCAAATTTACAGCCGGCGAATAATGCATAAAATACTATAAATATTGTAGTAATTTGCGCTCTTATTATATATTCACCCGGGGAATCAAGGGGAATTATGATGAAATCTAGAATTTTAATTGGGTATTTCCCCGTTCCTCAGGTCTTATTTGAACCCCTGAGAAGACATCCAGACATTTAATGGACGGAAATGTAATAGCTCAATTTAGTTTCATCAAATGGATCACATGCAAAAGCTCAGCCGAATTTGCAGAAATAACGTTTTGTTTGCCATGAATTGTGTATATTGCTATTTTTTTTTACATAATCGTATGATTAAAACATAATATAATGGGAAATTTTACTTAATATATCTGGATTTTTCCAGCTTTTTCTCAAACAATTGCAATGTTAGTTTATGTTTTGTCCGTAATTGTAAACTGGTAAACACATTTTCGGGATTTCTTTTTTAAAGTTTAAACTTTTAATGTTTTGCATATACTATAATGGTATATGCAATTCTTTCTGTGAAACTTGTTGTCAAATTCACATTTCATCAAGAATTTGGTCAATTATATACCAAGTCATATGTCTTTTGGATACATTTTCTACTGCATATATATTCGATAAAAGTGGATAATTTGGGTACAATTAATAATCTTTTTCTTCTTATTATTTGTTACAAAGTATAAGTAATTTTTAGTCTATGAATAAAAGAAACGAAAATTGAATCGTTTAGGTGGGTGACATTTGTCGCTAATATAATTCGATTTAGATACCGGGTGATTAAAAAAGCCCTTAAGATTTTGACAAAAGAGTAGATTACACCATGATTTGAATATCGATTTTTAATGAATTATCATGTAGAGGAAAACCTAACTCGAATTTTAGTGTATGATTTTCTTAAATCTGTGCATTATTCGCGGAGATAAGACCATAAATCACATTATGAAAATTGTCAAAAAAAGGTGCATGACTTGGTATCAAATTCCATATTATGAAACTATTAGATTATACGAGAATGTTCCCTGTCTATCTCATTTGATGTATTATATCCGAGTGCTGTCATCGGGATATTTATGTAAACAAAAATGTATTCGTTTCTCTGAGAGTACAATGTTCTAAATAGATGCCCGAAAAGTTGATTTAAACATTATGTCAAAAGATCAAACTGTTTGTTTTCTATATATTGATTCCGTCCGAATGACTAACCAATGATGCATCTCTAAGAGAAAACGCTGGATAAAGATGGACTTACTACAAAAATACCGAAACAAAGTAGTTAAGAACATCGAAACAAAATAAGTTCGCCTACAAGAAAGTTTTTTTTCTTTGAAAAAGTCATTCGATGAAACATAGGGGTATTAAAACTACAAATATCTTAACACATTCATTGTCGAGCTTGTCTTTTGTTCACCGCTTTTACGAGAAAATATCCCTTTTAAAAAAACATACGATTTACCACTGGTAACACTTTAGGGTATAAAACAAGAAATATCTCAACACATTCATTGTTGAGTTTGTCTTTTGTCCGCCGCTTTTACGAGAAAATATCCCTTTTCTTTTAAAGAAATTTTCCACTGGTAACACTATTTTTATCAGCTCTTTTTATATCCCACAACCTGTACGATAGCTAACCATCGGTATTAGCCAAATAATTTCTTTTACTAGAAACTGATTATTTTGAAATAAAAATAGGTACTATTAATCCTACACTGTCAATCAAAAAATGTCAATAGTCTAAATTAACATATACCAGGTATAAAGGCTGCCGATGCCAACAAGATAACTATTTGTCCCCCAAAGATGACTTCCCCTAAATGAAAAATCAAAAAAAATCAATGACCACAAAATAATAGGTCCAAGAAAATCTACCCATATACTTTTATCGAATAGAAAACCGTTATACAGAAATCTCGTACACTTTTTCTCAAAATCCTATTTTTTGAACAGAAATCTCGTAAGCCAATTCGGGGAGTGATTTACTGTTTCCCCCCCTGCCTGGACTATAAACAGATCAAAATCAAGAACATTCTAGTGGCATGAACAGGTGGACACCGTATAATATATAAAACACATACAGGATGAAGTTAAAACAAGCAATATATGGAATGTTGCGATAATAAAGACAACATTTTGTTGGATTTTCATAGTTCTTCATTCAATTTAACAGTTAATAATTTAATTCATTACAATTCTTTTAATTTATCAAACAAAATTTCAACGAAAAAAAAAATATTATACAAAAATCACGAGATATATTTTTCATAAAAAAAATCATTGCATAGAAACGTTTGAGGGAAGGGGCTTTCTACTTACTCGGAAGAATGTAGATAAGCGGGTAGACGGATAGCGTTTTCTGTATGCCAAGGGAGTAAATAAATAAACAAATCAATGCTTTAATAATTTAGCTATCTGACTAAAGCTTTCCCAAAGTAAGTTCATCCGAAACTATACCATTTAATAAAGGTTTATAGAATTCAGAAATTGATTCCAATATTCACCAATTGTTGGGAAACATCTAAGAGACTCTCTTCACTCGTCGCCAGAGGAGTCGGCGGGAACGGAGGAGGGACGAACGGAAACATGTATCCATCCGGCGTCAGTGTATTATTCACGATACCGTTCATAAACACGTCCGGGGGAGGAATATCCGTCATGCAATTCGTCGGGATGGTGGTGGCTTCCGGCGGCGGCGGGACGGAGGAAATAGGAGACGGGATGGAATGCGCATCGTCAAAGACGATAGGTTGTCGGTTTTTGCACGGCGTGTACTCCTCCGCATGGGGCGATAAGAAGTTACTCGAGCATGACGACAAGACAGGTTTCTCCTTCACAGCGGATATTTCGACGATTCTCGGCTCATTCACGGCTACGTTCTTGATCGGCGTTTGATGCACAACACCGAAATCGTCCATAAAAGCAGAGGGAGAGCAAACATTATCCGTGCTGTTATCGAAGTTCATATTATTTGGTTCGATAAGAGGAAATGGAGATGCGGCAGCTACAGCAGTCGGATCGGTTGAAAAACAATTCTGCATATTTTGTGCCGTCATTGCAGCTAAATACTGATTACCTAGCACAAGGTGCAGCAGAGTGACTTTCTGCTCTGCATCGTTGATCACCTCTTGAAGGTTTTTCTGCAAAAGAACAAGATCGGTGACTAGAGAAGAAACTTTGTTCTTCAAATACGTGTTTTCCCTCAATAGAGAGTTGCGATGTTGGCGGATGGCGTCATATTGATTTTCGAGTTGGGGTCGATCTAGATTGTTCACCTCTCTCGAGAAGTTGCCAATAATGTGTTGTTGTTGCTGTTGGTGTTGTTGATGATGATGATGTTGCTCACTTTCGGTTTCCGACAGCGTACTCATCGGAGTAAAAGTTGCAAGGTTGATCGGTTTCGAGAATCGCCGGCCGCGCCCCTTTTTCGGTTGGGGCTGTCTTTGTTGATCTGGCACAACGGCAGAAATAGGTTGAGGTGATGGCGCCTGCTGTTCATCAGTAGTGACTGGTGATTCCACTTTGGGGCTGTTTTCAGGTGGCGACACTTGATGTAAATTCTGATTACAATTTATAATTCCTGGTATCCTCTGCTGTTCTGTGGACGGTTTATTTGCAGTGCAAGTAGGTTGGGTGCTGGGATGTGGAGTGGATGCATGCACGTCAGATATGTTGTTACAGGATGGAGAATTAGCAGGGGATTGATTGGTGGAGAGAGAAGGGTCGGATTTCGAGCGCCATACCCCGGAATCTACAGGAGAAGGGGTGTTGTTACTTCTACCAGAGCAGCGCATCGTATTCTTCAAGTTGTTCATCTCTTCCAACGTTTTCGACAGCATCGTCTGTCCATTCTGTAATTTCTTCTCCGTTTCTAGAAGCTGTTGTCGGAAGAACTTCACATCTTCGTCGGACTCTTTACAGCGCATTTCAGCGATCGCTAAATCGTTCTCGAATCGACTCGCTTTAGTCGATTCATTCACGACGCGACTCTCGAGCTCGTCGATCGTTTTCTCGTAAGATTTATCGGACTCCTTCTTCGCTTCGAGCTCTTCACTCAACGCTCGCTTTTCTTCTTCTAATTTTACTCTCAGTTCAAAAATCGACGCGTCAACTTTATCTTTCGCCATTGTCACTTTCAACTCAGCGATTTCTCTTTCGGTGTCGACACACTTTTGTTGTGCTGCTTCCAATTCCTTTTTCGCGTCTTTTGTGTCGACATCGTGTTGAAGTTTCAATGCGCATAGTGTTTCCTCATGGGTATCCATCGCCTCGACTTCACTTTTCAGTCCCTCGATCTTGACGCGACATTGCTTTTCCATTTCAACAACAGAATCGCCACAAACCTTCTCAATGTCGTCAACAACCAATTCAGTTACACTTCTCAAACTGTTCTTCACTTTTTCATTTTCGTTTGCGTCATGTTCACGCGCTTTGTTGTTGATTTCCATATCAGCTGCGTATTGTGCTCGTACTAATAACAGTTCTTCCTCTACTAGTTTCGTTTTCTCCCTTTCACCTTCAAGCGCTTCTTCAAGCAAATCGATGTTATTGTTCAAAGTTTGGCACTCAGTCCACGCATCAGCATCTGTAATGTTAATTCTTTCTTCGGTTCTCGTGTCAAGTCGTTCTTCGCTGTTGACGATTTGAAATTTCAAGCACGAGTTCTCTCGATCTGTCGTTTCGAGAACTTGACTCAGACGCGAGCACTCGCCTCGATACGACATCAAAGAAGTCTGGGTCTTCTTCAATTCAGTGTTCATCAGATCAAGGTGTTCGTCTAATTCTCGGTTCTCTACAACAAGATTGTCCTTCATGCATTTTTCACGTTTGCAGCTAAGTTTCATTTTCAATACTTCTTTGGTCTGTCCTTCAATATAAGTCATCTGTTTACCCAACGTATGAGCTAAACTCTCGACAGTTTTTTCAGCTTGAACTCTTCGGGAAACCTCTTCGAGTATATTTCCACTTGTTTCGACATCAGTTATTTCGCCTCCTTCATTTGTAGTACCCTCCTCGACTTCATCGTAGGGCACAAGAGAGATCTTAAAAGGCTTGCTTTTCCCTAACACGTCATTCTTTTCGGTGATATATCGAACTTCGTATGGTGCCATATCTTGCTTCGTTGCAAAATCCAATTTCAAAGTCATACTCAAAACGTTGCCAGCGGCAATTACATGGGCAGGAATATATCCATACGAGTTTGCATCACTAGTGGTTGTAGCATCTTCGCACGGGAAAACACCGAGAAAATCTTTCGTTGTTGGAAGGTATTCCTTTGCGTTGAAACAGAGTTTTATATCGTCGCCAATTGCATAACGTTCCTTTATCGCTTGGAAATCGACGAAGGGCTTCGTTTCAGCCATAACTCCAGGTATTTTTTTACAAACAAATACGTAAACTGTATGTCGATAACAGAATTAAAATCAATGAAATAAGGTATATATATATATAACATTAATAAATTAAATCTTGATCAATATAATTGCAAAATTATAAAACACAAAACGAAATTGTGTTGACTTGGTATTGTTTACATTTTATCTTTCGCTTTTGTTTACATTTTTGCAGCGTCAAAACAGTTTCGGCTACACTATCATGAAATCTTTCATGAGACAAAAACAAAAGTGCAATGACATCTTTTTTCAAGGCGATTTTAATTTCTTTTTTTCACGACGCGAACTAAAGTAAAGTTGCGAATAGTAGTTTATTTTCAAAAAATACTGGAAAGAGAAAATTCCTAACTTTACAACAGCATGTATTTTCGTTATCAGAAAAAAATTCCGAAGATAAGATAACGTTTTCTGTAAGTGACAACTTTTCCCTTCCATGAATCAAATTTACAGAAAAAATTTTTAAAAAATTATTGGGAAAACGACAAAATGGGAATAATATCGTCCTATTGCAAATTTCAAATCACAAAAGAACATTTCTTTAAATTTTCTTTTCAAAAATAAGCAACAATGACTTAATATAGAACAAAAATAGGGGTATATATTTTGGCCAAACAAGGAAGAAAAAAAGGGATTTCTACTGAATTCTATCGTCCCTAGAACAGGAAAGAAATTGGAAAATAATATGGTATGGGGAGGAAATTCGCAGGGTTCAGGCAGGTCAGGGAAATCCTGGAAAACCTGGGAATTAGGTATTAATTTGAAAAAGTCAGGGAAAAAGTCAGGGGAATTGAGAAAAATGGGAAAAAGTCAGGGAAAAGGTCAGGAAAAATATTTTGCAATGGTCAATATTTTTTTCTGTATCAATATGAATCATCATGTTCTTCTCTAGATTATATTTTTCATTTGTGATATATTTATTTTGAAATATTCATATTGTCAAAGGTTTGTGTTTGAGATATGAGCATCATAGACTTGGCCGAATCTCCTATTTTCCTGAAAACTTTAGCCGTTAAATTAGTTATTGAACGATTTAGTTAGTGAAAATCATATGTAATTCAGTATGTATTTTCAGCCAGAAAAGTCAGGGAAAGTCTGGGAAAATCAAAAGATAATTCTGTCTGAACCCTGATTCGGAATTTTGGCCAAAATATTTACCCTTGAAAAAAATATATAAATATAAACATTGTTCTGGAAAATTTGACAAGACGAAATTTTCGCATTGGAACTTTGACAACATCGTGGTTTTGACCTTGTCAAAAAGTTTTGGGTCTAATAAAAATCGGCCGATAATTACAGGAATCTAATTTCGTGAAATAATAACAAAAATGATAAAAGTAAAATGTTTTATATACGTATCTAATTACGCAAATTTAAGGCCCGTTTGCGAAATCCACTATTGACATTAATAAAATTGCAATTTAAATGAAAAGAAAATTCCACTTAAATGAATATCTTCTATCGTGATCGTCGTAGAACAAATCAATAATTCAAAGAATTACTAAAAAAACTACAAGAAAAAACAACAGCAAAAATTGATGGAAATTACGCAAAACAAATTGGAAAAAGTACCACAAAAATCAGATTCAAAAGAAATGAAATGAAATTATCGTTAGGAGAGGGAAAATAGGTGTTGGCGTCAGGCGTATTTTGGCTTTTTTTGGGGCGTCGAGCGTCGAACAAACGATTTTTTGGGCGTCCGAAGCGTCGATTGGGACCCTTATTCCCCTCCCCTTATTAATGCATTTAGACGTTTAAGCCAAGTGGTATACCTTCTCCTCTACGTTTTTTTCAGTTTTCCAAACTGCATACGACGCAAAAAGTCGATCGGCGATGTCGCCAACATTAACTTTCGACGTCGCCACCGATGCAAAATCTTCAATTGACGACGCATCGATTTGAAATCCAATCCCGCAGAAAATTCGAGTTTTTACTTCATCACCGATCTGCATACGTCGACAGTTTGGGAAGGAAGCCTTCAGTGACCGTGTGATGTCACGCGATGAAAACGCGTGGCTTATGTTGTCCCACACGTGCGCATAGACGTAGTCGCATGCGATACACCCGTCATGTTGTCCGCCACAAAAAACCTCACGGAACGATGAGTGGAACCTAGAGATAAAGCAAAGGGGGTATTAAATAATATGGACGTGGGAATGCTATTAAAACAGTAATTCACTGTATGGGAGTGTTTTACAGGAACAAACACCGGGTCCCGTTTTTAGGAAGGGGCAAGAAAAGAACCCAGAACCCGGTGTATGTTTAATCTATCCAAGATGCATATGAAAGTTGATATTTTGAGTACTTTATTTTATACCTATTTGTTCAGCTCATTTATTCATTACCTGTTAAGTGGATAAAATTTCGTGCGGATTTAATCTCGCAGACAAGTAGAAAAAGGTGATTTTGTTAAATTCAATTTTGATAGGATTTAAGGTCGTTGTAGGCCGAATTTTTTTCGATTTCGGGTGGATCTAATTCACGCGAAACTTTATCCAGCTTGCTGATCAAAACTCACGCATTTCACGATTTTCAAAAGGCCGACATTTCTAATTAGCGAATGAAAAGAGGTACTTTACTGCGCATGACACAGCCCAAATATTCTGATCTATCAATTTTTTAATCACTAGCAAGAACTCAATGAGTTTAACATCACGTCATCAATATAAAAAGAATGTTTTTTTTCTTGAAAAAATATTCACTACTTTCTACCCTTAAGTAGCCCTCACCGTTTCTCGGGTTTTTAATTTTTTTTTCGGCAGACATTTTTATTCTCCTCTCCCATATACTGCTTCCCTCCAGAAGCAACGCCGACAAAACTCGATAAATGCCGATCGGTCACTTCCCAACGCGCGCCGATCAGGCGCTGACTGATGGTTTTTACGCCTTGATATAAAGAGAGCGAGAGGGCAAAAGAAAAGTATAATCGGTGGTCCTAAAGGTCAACCCAAAGCCCTAACTCGACACTAAAATTTGGCAAACTAAGAACAATGGTCGAAAAAAATATTTTTCTAAAAAATATATATTGTATTTTCTCACATATATGGAAACGTTCAAGTGTTACGTAACGCCTAGAGGGGTAGGGGGTAGGGGGGTGGGGGGTGGTAACCCATTTATTTTACACCCATATTGAAAACCCCACTTTTCCCTATTAAAAGCGTTACAATGGGGGAAATGGCCCAAAAGGTAAGATACGTAACACTTCAACGTTTCCCATACATTAATTTGATAACAAAAATTCTTAAGTAAAAAAAAATTCCAATCTCCCCCAGCCCAAATTCATGTTCATTCGTAAGATTCATTAAGTATTTACAAAAATCATTTCCAAAATTTATATTCCAAATGTAACTTTCCAGACGCCTTTTCCTTTTTCCATAAATATTTACCCGTCTCCGAAACTATCTCGAATTGTTCCTTTTTATTACGATTCCGTATCTCCCTCTTAACGCGATTCAATGTCGTTTTCAACTTCTGCTCTTCGTCAGATAGCTGTTCAGACCCCCAGACATGATTTTTCTCCATCCACGTCAGAGCGCCGTAGGAGACTTTATGAAATGCTTTCTTCATGTCAGCGTGTCCAAATGAAGAGACTGGGGAGAATATCCCACCTTGGGGAAGTTGAGTAGATTCCGCAGATGAGCCACTCTGGACGTCTTCGCTATTGTTGCTATTCGATTGTATGGGAGCCGGCGATTTAACTGTAACACTCTCCTCCACTGCCCCGTTTGGATTTTGCGCATGTTCTTCGCTATTAATATCAAGAGAGAAGTTATTGGACACATTGTCGCTACAAACGCCATTGGGTGGATTTGTCTCACTCGTCGATGCATTATTAGAAGAAAAAAGTTCGTCATAATCTTCGGGTTCTGTCTTTATAACAACTTCATCTTGCTGCGGCTGGACGTCACAATTCGCCGTGTTGTTGTCGATGTCCTTGTTGTTGTCGTTAAAAGTCCGACCTAGCTTTTCAGCTAGCCATTGATCATAACATTTCTTCCAATCGATATTCCCTTTCATTGTAAGTTTGGATAAAATGGCGCGTGGCGAAGGTTCGCATGGTGTTGTTGGAGGAGCTTGCGGTGAATATGATGGTTGTGTTTGCGATGTTGCAGCTGGTGCAGAGCTAGTTGGTCCTTTTCCTGAAGCGTTAGCATCTCCGTCAGACTGTGATGACTTTGACGAGATATTAGTACGTTCCTGCAAATCATACGGTGTTTGTGATGATCCTGGTGGCGTCAGATTTACTTGACTAATCGAACATTGAAACGGGTTTGGTGTAGTTGGTCGTTTTACAGGTAGACCGTAGTTGTGTGATGATTCTGGCGTTAAAATTAAAGGTGGCGCAGAGCAAGGCATATTTGTCGTAGGAATAGGCGGATCTGGCGTTATTTTCGACCTTACTTTTGAAAAACCTGAAGTTGCATAAAACATATATGGCGTCATTTTTGATGAGTCTGGCGTCAGTTTTGACGAATCTGATGTCAGATTTGACGAATTTGAAGAAAGTTTTGCTGTCTCATTTGACGGATGCCTTATGTTTGACGTTTCTGAAGTTAAATTTGAAGATTCTGATGTTAAATTTGATGAATTTGACGTACCGTTTGACGATACTGACGGTTCTGGATATGGCACCTTCATCGAAAATTGAGATGGCCCTGCCTCAGAATCTGAATGTTGGACTACGTGTAAGTCTCGAACAGAGATTGAAATATCCGAACCTTCACCCTTTGCTCTGTCGAATTCTTCTTCGGTTTTTCCAATAAAGCAAACGAGTCGTAGGGCAACAAGTCGTTGGGCACAAAACCGTCTTTCATCGAAGTTCAATAATCGACTCGGTATGGCGTCTACTTTTTTATCGTTCGAATTAGTGGAATCACTACCACCGGTCTGTCTCGTCTCCTTTATCACCAGCTTCCTTTCAGCATCGACAGCCTGAACAAATTTCTTAACGTCTTGCCCCTTGTAAGTTTCACGTCCCTTGAAATCTTCCGTATTCAATACCCTATCTAAGTAGGGGTAGGATGGGGGAGAAGAGGGTCGCATGCGATTATCGTGGCAGGTGGTAGATAACAACTCAGCATTAGTTGCTGTTGTAGATGGCGATGCTACATTTTGCAAATCTATGTCACATGGTTCCTTTTTGGGTTTTATTCTGTTACGAAGGTCCTCATTACTGTTTTGTGTTGTTGTTGTTGCTGCTAATTTTTCCAACTCCATGTCGCGTGGCTCCTTCTTAATTCGTATTCTATGGCGAAGGTCATCATTTTTAATTGTTGTGTTTGCTGTTGCTGCTGCTAAAATTTGTGAATCCATGTCGCATGATGGCTCCTCTTTGATCTTTATTATTTCACGAAGGTCCTGTTTCTCGTCATTAATTATGACATCCACAATTTTAATCGTGTTGTTACTTTTACTGACAATTCTATTTAATGTTTGTTTCTTATTTTTGCTGCAATTATTCAAACCTTCAGTCGAATAGGTTTCTTTTGTCGCATGTGGCAAGGACTTCCTTTTAGATGGTAACGTGTACGGCGGAATCGTATTTTTTCTAAGCGACTTTCTTCTTTCGCTTATAGCGGGTGAATTTTTTCTCTTCGAACAACTTTCGAACGCACTCTCGTAATGTGGATTCAAATCAACTTCATTTGACAAATTCGTTACTTGCTTCTTCTCCTCCAATTCCGATTCATCACCACAAAGATTACTGCTGCTAGGTGAAACAGAAGTGCGACATTTTGTTTTCAGCTTATTATCCTTTTGAAGAAATTTTATTGTGTTTCGAAATGCGTCCCAATATATATTTTGTCTCTCCGATGCTTCTTTTCGTAAAAGTGAAACCATTTTGTCGATGTAAATAGATAACTCGTCATCATAATATGGGGAATGCGGCGGCGAAGGCGGTGGTGAAGGAGTTTTATTCTCGTGTGTAAGAATTGTCGAGTTATCTTGAAGACTGGTCTCTTCGATTATGTTGATTTGATCATCATTTTGACAAACAAGGATTTCATCATCCGTGTTCGAGCGCTCAATGTCCGAAACTGAGATTGTTTCATTTTCCAGTTTCGGATGATCAATGACCTTAATATGCTTCGACGAGGAGGGTAATTCATCTTCAGAAGTTGGTGTCGGTAAAGATACTTTTCGTTTGTTTGATGATGTTGGATTTGTCGCCGCAAGAGCTGGATTTAAACCAAACATTCTGGACATAATCGGCAATGTAAATGTAAATAGCTAGCAACGTTTCACTACTATGTTTTTTCGTCGAATTCAATAATTAAGTCATCAATAAGTAAAATTTAGATACAGATAACTTTTCCACATAAAAACAGCAATATTCAGCAATATTCAGCAATATTGTTCAAATATCCAATGTTATGTTTCATATAATAATGACGAAAATACGGTATTATTTAAAAATTAATACACGTGCGTGCGTTCGTGTGAAAAAAGTTGTTGTTAATTTTTTTTATCAAAACAAACACGAAAGAAAACAATGCATTGTCACGTCTTGGCGTCTGGAGCCTGAACCTGGAATCCCTGGAGACACTGGGATTTGAAGAAGAAAATTCGTGTGAAGACGAGGAGGAATCTGGACATGATGTACATACAATACATGAAAGATATTCTATCCCACCTTGATATCGATAGTAGTTTTAAATTAGTTCAACGGCTTGGAAATGTTAATCCTGAGCAAACCAAACATCGGACAATAAAAGTATGTTTTGATGACATAAACATTTCAATAACTGATGATTGTACTACAACAGAACGAGAATTGATTAAACAAAAAGTTAAGGAAGCCAAGGAGAAAGAGAAAAGTGATCCTAGTAGAC
>JAUKPT010003225.1:0-12288 GCA_032273505.1 Nanomia bijuga
TAAGAAAATCGGATGAATAGTTATCGAGTTATAAAGAAATATGAAAATACTGCCAAGACTTTTGAAACGTACTTTAGATAGTCTCGGTTGTGCAGCCAGTAGTGTACACACACTAGCATTGCAAATGTGACTGTACAGTAATTCACTTAAACGCAATAGAACTGTTCGATAAGTTGTCTTCTCAACCTAATTTATTTTGTATTTTTCTCCGTTTTCATATATATTTTTCTTGTAGAAATCAATTGCACGTGAAAAATTATTACAAAAAGTGTATTGGAATATCGGGAATAGAAGGCAAATATCGAGAACATACTTCATCTCTTAAAAAGGTCCCTCAAGACACCGCCTCGTCATTTCTCTGCATTTCTCGTCAAATCTTGTCATTTCTCTGCATTTCTCGTCAAATCTCGTCATTTCTCTGCATTTCTCGTCAAATCTCGTCATTTCTCTACATTTCTCGTCAAATCTTGTCATTTCTCTACATTTCTCGTCAAATCTCGTCATTTCTCTGCATTTCTCATCAAATCTCGTCAAATCTCTTTCGACGAGAAATTTACGAGGAAGGACGATGTGGGGTCTGGGGGGACCATTAGAAGGCGCTTTTATTTATAAAAAGTAAAATGTTAAAAATGTTCAGAGTGTTGTCTAGGCAATATAACGTCTTCTTTCTCTAACAGATATTCCAAAAACGTCCTGAAATCATCATCTAAATCTTCATCGCAATCTATTTGTGTTTTCATCGGGAACCAGAATATTATCCGATGTTGAAACCCAACTGGGAAATCATGTGTCTTTATATCTATATTTGAAACAATGACGATATTTTTCGATTTCTCAAAAGACTCTTTAAGCGTTTCTTGAATAAAAGCGAACTCAAAACAGACTTTACAACAATGTCCGCTTTGCAGGTTCAAGTGACACCGTTTCAACGTTTCAATATAGTTTTGCGTGAGTAGAACAACAATTTTGTCCGCACGCCTTATGTTTAACGACACCCAAGAGAGTGTAGTGTCCTCCTTTTTACTATACAATGGTTCGCATAGATCTATAAGTACTTTGATACTAAAAAGGCGCAAAACATCAACAAAATGCAGTAACGTTTCTATTTCGGCATCCGTTTCATGATGGTGAGAAATATAAACTGTGTTCAGTTTTTGTTCTGTTAGATCAGTCAACCGAAACGATACACGGTGATGTCGATGCATTCGGACGTAGAGTAGAACCGATACGAAAAGAACGAGGAGAACAACTACAGCGGTTATAGCAACCACCGTCAACAACTGTTTATGTTTACTTCCAGCAGTGCGTCGCTGCTGGTACAATGATTTCTCGTCTATATCGAGGTAGCTACGTTGTTCTTGTTTACCGACACTATTAAACGCCTTGACGACATAACAACCGGTATGTCGCTGTTTTACAGTCAGCACACTTAAAGTTAGATTATCACGTGATAGTTTCAAGTGTGAATCATTTCTCTCGACACGTGTTTTGTTTCTACAATTCGTTTTGTCTTTACTGAAATACCAAATCACAGTTGGTTGCGGAACAGGTTTGTTTTTAAATTTACATTTGAACGTGACGTCAGTATCGATATTTACGTGTTTCTTGTTCGGCAGCGGTTCGAGGATTGGTTGAATCGGGCAATAATCAGCTGTGTGTGATTCTGTCGACACTTGTCCCTTACTGGTTAAAACGACAGGCTGTGGGGTGACAGCGAACGTCAAATGTTTTCCCTTCTGAAGACCGAGTGTTTTGTTAAAAATGAAACTTGTTGCTCCTCTCAAAACCTAAATAGACGAACAAGCAGATATTTAGCTAAATGATACTTTTTATATTAAAAAAATAAATAGCTATAGACTCACCACATCATATCATAATTAACCAGAGAAAATAATACCCGAAAGTGCAAAGTAGAGTACTTTAGACCTTTTCATAAATAAACTAATGAGAGGTTTAAGACTTCGATGTCTCATGCTGTAATTGAAAGAGTTTTGGAAAAAAATGGGAAAAATATAGCAGTTTATTTCCCCCCCCCGCTAAATATCATCTAATCGCTTTGTTTTTGATTTCTTATTGTCAATATTTTGCATTAATATATAAAAAAAATTCTTTCTACGTAACCTTCTATGCAAGTTAAGTAAGAAGTTTGTATTTTGTGTCGTTGTTGTGATATTGGGCTATCCGCTGTAACATTTCAGGCCGTGTTATTCAGTAGGCCAAGGTTAATTATAACGGCCGATCAACGATCAATGATCGGAGAAAATATGATAATGCTCTGGTAACATTCGATTCCACTGATCATTTTGATCGGTCCAATTTCTACTATCAGAGCTCCCGTCACGAAATTCCAGTTTCCAGTTTGTAATCTGCATCGAAAGTTCCAAAGGATTAAATCATATTGTTCTTTACTAAGGTCAGGTTTGGGTAGTCAAAATATGCTATAATCGCAAAGGCAATAACACCTGGTTTGCGAGGAACCAAATGTCCTTTGAAGAAATGTCGACATGACGGAATGTTTATGTTACGAAATATCCTGTAACGACGAAATTCCCTGTAACGAAATGTCATGTGACGAAATGTTTACGTGACGGAATGTCTATACGACGAAATTCCCTGTAGCGAAATGTCATGTGACGAAATGTTTACGTGACGTAATGTCCTGTGACGAAATGTACTGTGTCGAAATTTTTAGTTGATACAATGTTTGGCGGGAAAATACTTTCCATTTTTTCTTACAACTTTCAAAGAGGAAAGTATTTGTTTCCTGGTGAAAACAAAACAATTCTATCACAGCTACAGGTGCTTGGGGGTCAAAATGTTACAGCTTTTTCATCTAAAATAACACTTGATTGCATACCTTTTCCTCAATATAAGCAAATGGTCTTATTGATCTAAAGATTTATGTTAGTTTGAGGTATACAAAAATGTATAAGGATGTCAGGATGCCAGTCCAAAGAAACCGTGTTTAAAAAGCGCGTGAAAGTAGAATGATTAGGTATGTTCTCTCGACTATCGAATTCTGCCGTGCAATGACAAAACCAGGTAAGTCCATTTTGAGAAAAGTCACTTTGAACCCTATTTATATCTAATTTAGCAGTAGATATGTCTTAACAATGTATTGATGTACAAATATAGTTCAGAATCTCATGAACTAAACAATGAAATGTCACCAAATTTCAACATGATCTTTTAAAACAAGGCTAAAAGCTCAACATTCAGAAATTGACTTACCTGGTTTTTTCATTGCACGGCAGAATTAGCGGACATGATGGAAAAGACGTCTATCCTGGAAACTTTGCTCTTATTAATAAGCTTCCAGTATGTAATAAGCGTCCACCATTGAAATTTTATTGGAAACTTTTGTTGATTTTTTTTTGATTTTTTTTTTGGATTTGTTTGATTTTGTTTGATTTTATTTCAAGAATTAATAAGCGTGCACGATGAAATAAGCAAGTCCATGGTTGGTATATTTTTTGGAAAGAATAAGCGTCCATGCTCGTTAATTCAATAGTCGAGAGTACGGATCATTTATACTACTCGACTAACATAAAACAAATGATTGACATATTTCAATTATTAAATCTTTTAGTAGTGTGGAAAGGGGACATCTGCGCCACTTTTTTAAAGGTGGAGAAACTCGCCAACCTTACCAAGATCATCTGAAAGCCGAAAATCTTTCATAGAAAATTTGTAATAAATCGCGAACCTTAGCGAGCTCATCTTTAACGATGCAGTCACAACCCGACAGACAGACAGACTGCCCCGCCCCCTTAAAGTGACCCACACCCTTAAAATTAAAGGTCATCGGTCATTGTGATTACAAAAACCGATGCGGGGAATCCAAAAATGACGGTCTCAAAGTGTGAAAACAATGGGAAAAGGGTAAGAATAGGTCCCAACCTCCAAAATTCAAAGTTGTCAGATTAAGTTGAAAGTAGGTATAGATACTAAAACCGATGCGTGGAACTCAAAAATCATGGTCTTAAAATCTATAAACCCTATCCCTCAAAAATAAAAATTATCAAATTACAGCAAAATGAAACAAAAGGTTAAGAAAGAAACTACGCAAGAATTACATTTTTTAGTTTTTTCTTCAATATTAATAATACAATTAATATCCATTTACAATCGATTTTTTGCATACTCTTTGAGATAGAGGTTGTATCTTCAATTCTATCATAGTTATGAGTGCATATCCATAGTGGTTTTCAAGTTTTTCTACCTTAACTTCATTCTCAAAAAGAAATTTCGATTAAAAACAGCCTTAACTCGCATCAAATGACCTAAGTTTAGCGTTATGTCCATTCGTTTTTTATTTTTTTTTATCAAAACAGCCTTAAGTCCGAAACTTAAAATGCATTTATCTCAAAATGTAGTTTTTGGAGTTAAGGCTGTTTTATTCTGACTAGGCGAAATTATATATAAGAAATTCAAAGTTTCGGAGATATCTAGAATTACAAGTTCTACACGCTCCGCCATTTCACTCGTCCTGAGTTTAATAGAAGAATTTCGAAATAAGTAAAACACTTTGAAATAATTTTTTAACAAGATCTTGCTGAAACCATAGACAACTTTTTACACGGACTGTGCACTTATTTCAAAGTGCATCACTGAAGGTCTTTTTTTGGGGTATTGAAGTTTTTTTTTAAATTTTAGGGGGCATGATTTTTTTTATGATTTTTTTTTATAATTTTTCTTTTTCAGCTAAAAACATAATTCTTATAAAATCTCAACAACAGAAAATTCACTCATATATACAAATGAAATCATATAAAGTTTTTCTGAAAAAAATAGACAACCCGCCAATAAAAGGTATCAAATGCTATTTAAAATCATTTTAAGATTGTTTCACTGATTTTGCCTTGAGAAGTAGTGACCTGTCTACACGTGGTCCAGAAATCTTTTAAAACTGATTGATATTTCGTCTTAAAATTGATTTTATTTAAAGGTCATTCAAGAAATATGTATTTAAGATAGACGAGAATTACAAATACTACGTTCTCTTTAGTGAATACAATGATTTTCAATAATCAATTACAGTTAATCAATTTCAAGCCAAAATATTAATTCCTTTTTAAAGAATTTCGGACCATCAGTGAAAAAAAACATTTTGCCAATCTTTTCTTTTATCGATAAACCTCTTTTTTTTACATTACAGAATTTAAAAATTTCTAAAAAGGTTTCGGCGAATAGTGACTAAATTTGGCTCGAATAACTAATAATCGTTATTTTAGCTAAGAACTTTATATTATGATGGTTTTTCTTTAACGATTTTGAAGGCACTCATCGAACGTTACGCAGCCTTCAAAACAAAGAGGAACAATTCAAATTGATTAGACTGACATCATCATATATTTTATATATATGTACGGAAAAACCTGTCAAGTGCCAAAAAATGACATCACCAACTCCAAATTTCAAAAAAACTGGTTGAGATGTTTCTCATAACTCCATAAACATATCTTGAAAAGAATAGCCTCATATCACTATCCAAACAAAAGTTATCAGGTGTTTTGTTTTGGTTAAAATGTATTGAAATAGGGTTAAATGCTGTTTAGTAAAACACTTAAGCATGTTTAGAGCTGTTTTAACTAAACACCATATAACTATATTTGTTTCAGCTAATCTTCACACATATTGTAGCTATTGACGAGCACTTTAATTCGAATTGATTATTTTTAAAAATGAAGAAGAATTGCAGTCAGAAAATGAAAAAAAAAATTCTTTATTTCAAATAAAAATTGTAACATTTTAATTCCACCTTAATTAGTTATCTAAGAGCTGATCTCAGAAAATGTATTCATTTTTATTTTAGCTCAATTCGTCATGAATTTACGGTATGTTTTTTAACCCCTAGTAGAGTCTAAATATGACGATTTTTGATGCATTTAGGGCTTATTCTGGGTTGACTAGGGTTAACAAAACATATCATAACTCTGTGACAAATAAAGCTAAAATAGAAATGAATACATTTTTGAGATCAGCTAAGATAGCTGAATAAGCTGGCATCAAAATTTTACGAAATAAAGAAGTTAGTTTTTTTATTTTTTATTTTCTGGCAGCAATTGTTCTTCATTTTCAAAAATAATCATGTCAAATTTAAGTGCTCATCGATAATAACTGTGTGAAAATTAGCTTAAATGAATAAAAACTAAAGAAGTTATACACATTTCAAGAATCACGGTCTACACTTTTTGTACAGACTATAGTTAAATATGCTAAACGTCACCTGTTCACACTTAAATCATATACAGCTTCTGATACTGTCTTAAATTTATCCAATACGAGTGTGACCATGGAATTTAATAATAATTAAATTCACCAAACCCTTTATTCTTTCATCGCTGAAATAACTAACACATAATGAAAACAATTTTCTTGTGACAAGAAAGAAATTAACACTTTTAAAAGAATTTCTATTTAGTCGTACGTTAATTAATTATTTTAAATCCCAAAAACCAAAACAGTTTTGTATAATTATGTATTAATCTATTAATTCATAACAAGTTAACGCTAACTCATGATTTTAAACATAGTTCAGCTCTCTTAAAACAGCTCTCAAGGTGTTTTAAGATTTGGTTGTTTTAAACGTGGTTTACGCAGTATTTAAATATAAATATCTTTCGAACAACGCATTTAAATATTTTAATGCAGCGATAAACCAGGTTTAGCTTAAAACAGGTTTAAACATGCTTTGAACAACCGGGACCTGTTTATTAGGTTTTGCTAGGGCAAAACTAAACATGATCTTCTGAGGAAACTATACTTCACAACAAAACTTTCTGAAATTCACATTCACATGCAACATCCATGTCTGTAATTCCATTTAATTTGTTTTAGATAAATGATATACAATGTAATCAAAAATTGAAAAACATTCAAGGCAAAGTTTTTAAAATAACATCATCTCATTTACAATATAAATTCTTGGGATAGGAATCCACTATCCTTCTGGGTAACCAAAAAGTAAGAAAACAACTATATTAATTAAAAACCATCTTTTCAAAAAAATAATTAAGGCAAAATTCAATAAAAAATCTATGTTTATCTCTTTCTTTTTCCCAAGGTTTTTCCTTTTCCAAAGCTCTTTCCACGCTTCTTTTCCGCAGCAGCTTGAGCACCTTTCTTAAACCTCTGATTTTTTACTTTACCAGTCTTCTTAGCTCCATTATTCATTTGTTCATTTGCAATATGTTTATTAACACCTTTTGTGACATCGAGTACAGGCTTTTTATTATTGATTTTATCCCAAATATCTAATGCTCTTTTCTTTTCTGATGTGAAATCACCTGTGACGGATTCAAATTTACGTTTTTGTCCCTTGTTCTTTGTTTCCTTCTCTTTAGGTAGTCGTTCTTGGAACTTTCCTAGTGATGCAGTAGAAGCTTTGGCTAAATTAATTTCTTTATCAATATTATCCTTAGCTTTTTTATGATCAACTTTTCCAACCATATTTGTACCACCTGCTTTACTACTTTTACTGATATTGGTTAATCTTTGTAATTCATTCTTTGCTACTCTCTCTTTTTTGTCCTTTGTTCTCTTTTGAAACTGATCTTCATTAGGATCAGCATTGACAGGCACTTCAATACACCATTCTTTTGTATCATCATTTCCACGCTTGTAACCATATCTTGGTTTCCAAGCTTCGTGTTCTTCATCGTAAACCATACGTCCACGTTTCTTATTATTTATACCTTTATCTTTAGCAAATTTCTCCCATCTAGTCAGTGGTTTTGGTTTAGGAATTTTCTTTTCTCTAGGGAGTCTTGTTGTTGGTGCAGGTAATGTGCATGTTATGACATTATCAACACGTTCAATAGGAAGTTCCCAAACTTTTTTGAATAGGAGTTGCGCATTATCACGAGCAAGTGCAGAAAGAAATCCCTCTGGGTTTGCTTTCAACTCTTTTTCGTCGATAGGCTGTAAATCATTTATGTATAAGTGACCAACATCAATGACCGGTTCAACTTCTTTCGTTACATCAACTGGTTTATATTTTGACTCTTTCAGTTCTTCTGCATTAATTATTTCTTGAATTCTTGCAGTTTGAGCATCCATGTTTTAGGTCTAAAAATATAAAGAATAACTATAATCTACCTGCTTTGAATACAAAGGAAGAATAGCGAAGCAGAATACTGACAATAAAATATCACAATATATAGCAACATCAAAAATATTCAAATTTTCAAAATAAATGAATAGTATCATCATTGTATGTTCCACATTATTCAAAACCGGTTTTGTTTCATTAAACTAATAAAAGCAACAACAAAAGAACAGCATAGTTTGTTTTACTTTGACTTCATAGTCAAGAATAATTTTCAATTTCTAGGTATCCTACAACTAATTATTCCATTTAAAACTATTTTGATATATTAGTAATAAAGCAAAGTATCAATATAAATCTTATTTTGACCTCCAAAGTATGAGATACATGTTTTGTGTTCTGGAAGGGACATTTGTGTTCTGGAATGAACATTGCCAGAAAGCAACATCAGGCAATTAAAATCTATTTGAGTTGTTGAGTTGTTATCAAATGAAAAAATAAATTGAAAATTTAAGTCAACGAAAACAAAAAATACTGAAACATTTAGTCGCCCAGCCTTTCTTGTTCTGGGATTTTACCAACACCCACAGGTCAGCCGTTTCGGAGGACACAAACTGCTGGGTTCTAGCCTGGGGACCTATAAATTGTGGATTATGGTGGTCTGTTAAATAGAACGTTACATATTTTTCAACCATAGTTTTGAGTATTTTGGTAAGAAATTTTTCTGATATCAACCCCCATAAATATCTAGGAGGGACAAAACAATGGCAGATACACAAACTAAAAATCCATAAGAATCAATACACCATTTAAAGTATTTCATCATATTATAGAAAATATTGAATATTATTTACATTCTCGGTATTGTAACATTTGTTAAATCTAAAACATTATTTAGCATTTATCTTTCCACATACACGCCAATTGCCATAAGAATCAGAAAGAAGTCGCTCAAACACAACAAAATCTATAACTTGTTTTGGCTTTTTCAAACTCCCAAGAATTAATCTATCATAACGATCTTGTATTGCTAGAATTTGATCAGTACACATTCGAACGGTAATTTGTGCATAAAAATCATCTTTGCTATCTGGTGCTTGTGCAACTGCACAATTAACAACTCTTGGCCTTTCCACTTCTTTCACAAACCTCCAGTAAACTTTCTTTCCAGGATTACCAAATTGTTTTTTGAGAGCAATAAGAACATCTAATGTTGCATACTCTTCCATTCTTAATTCTATAGACTTTTTTTGTGCTAGTTGAAGATCATTATTTAAATCGATAAATTTCTTTTGTGCAGTTTTGGCAAATTCGATAACATTAAATGGTCGTGTTTCTTGTTTTTTGATCTTTGCAATGGCATAAGTACTTTGCATCTTTGCTTTAGCAGATTCCCAAAAATACTTAGCAGATTTATCTTTTCTTGGGATAAAACTACTAAATATTTGTCCAGAACTATCAGTTTTATAACCATGATCAGTTGGGACTTCCTTTTCCATCAACCTTTCGTCCATGGGATTGAGCTTTTGCATTAGTTTTTCATTTCGTGTAATTATATCATCTGGTGGAAATTTTGTTGGTTTTCTTTTATAATGCACCCAACGTTGTGATAAATATATTGGTAAAACTGTTGGTTGAATCAAATTCTTCTGTGTGATATTAAAATGGAAGTTTTTATACGAAACCAACGCATTGGTACGATTAGAGCTTTTGTATGGTGTTGTACAAATAATACGCGAGAAAAATCTAACAGAACTTAGAGCCATGTCTTAAATTATATTTAATGTTTCCTTTAAATTATTATTGCATCTCAGTCTACCTATAAACGTCAAACGTCTTTTTCGCCATGTGCATTTCAGTACAATTTCAGTTCCACACAACACTTCAGCGCCATGAAGCAAGGTTTCCTCTTTTCTAAAGACTAGATAAGAAATCCCTAACTGTGTAAAAACTTTTATCGCGGAGCGATAGAGGAGCTATTTTTGCAACATGTACGCGTAAAATCAATCAATCAATTAGCTTTACATTGGCTTGTGAAAATATAAAATAGACAAGTTAGGATCAATTTTGGTGCTAGCAAAGTAGATATTTGTTCGCGGGAAAATTCGCGGGAAAAATCAAAAAAGACAACAAACAACATAGCATAACCGACGAATTTTTGTTTTGTCACGAGCAAAGAGAGACACTTTTAACATTCGGGCAAAATTTGCTTGCAATCAAGCTCCGCAACCCTTTTTTAAAACACTTTATCGGTAAATTGGGATACCACCCGTTTGTTTATGCAGGCAGTGTTTGAGGCAACGATTTGAAATTTTATCTTTTTACGATTATTTTGTTAAGTCGCAAGTTTAAAAAAGGACAAAAAGATAAAAAAAACAATCAATAAAAAATATATAAAAACTAGATAAAAATTCATTTATTTTTTCTATTTTCTTCACGTTTCAATCAGTAACAAATTTAGAATAAAACAATATTAAATTTGTACAATTTTAAAAGGCAAAATATCAATATATCAATACATGCCTAAAATACGCAGCTAGCCTTCATGTTATGGTGGGAGAGGGCTGAAAAATTTAATATTGTGACGAAGGAGGCGCCACCATGGTTGGCGCCCGACGTTCAAGAAAATTTTGAAAATCGGCCACTCTAGATTGGCTAAATCAAGCCTCTTGAAAGGGGATAATATTCTTATAACAATGGGGAAATTCTACTCGTTAATAACATCATATGTCGCTATTGAGAATGTGTTGTGGAGAGAGCCCTTTAATATAATGAAAGCATTTTAAAAGATGGAAAATAAAAACTAATCTATTTTTTCTAATATATGAAAAAAATTCATGAAGAAAAAATATTAGGGGAGCAAAGCAGGGTAAATGAAAAATCCAGGGGGACAACCGTCCCCTCGTGCCCCCCGTGGAATCGCCACTGTTAATACATACAAAAACAGGATTTGTTTCACCGAGATGATCTCGAGATATTTCATTTTTCGAGCGACGAAGGAGCGAGCAATTTCGAGAGATCTTCGGGGTGAAATAAAAGGTACTTTTATTAAGAGAAAGATTTCTTCAGAAATTGTTGTTTTTACTTAAATGAAAATTCATTTGTTATTGATATGGAGTCGTTATCTTATGCATGATTTCGACTTGGATGGGAAATTCTGTGATGCTGCTGACTCGGATTCATCATTATCAAATATCCGTATTCCTAATCAATACACTATTGGAGTTAGTTCTGGTTAGTGAAGTATTCAACTAACTACTGCAAAATGCTGTAAATTAGAGGCACTGTTTTATATTTTTTATCCAGGAAAGAAAAAAAAAACATATATCGTAAATGCGGTATGGCAATTAGCTTAGGAAATGGTGGAAGTACTTTCACGAAAATGTTGAATCATGCTGGACTTTCAATGAGTTATAAAAAACTGCTTCGTTACCAACATGATTTAGCCGTATTTTCAGCAAAAACTAACAATCAAAGAACACATACACCGTTTCACTTTAAAAACGATTTGTTTACATCTGGAACATTTCATAATTGGGATCATGAGGGTGACAATTCCTCGATTCATGATACAGTAGCAGTATTGTATCAGGATAGTTCAACGATTTGCTCATTTAAACCGAAATTAAATGAAGCCAACGTTGTTCACGGATCTCGCGGTATTGTTAGAACATTAGATTGTCAAACAATGTAAGTATCGAACCTGGTATCTATAATTATACTAAAAAAAAAATATTTTCAAAAAAGATGTGACAGATAAGCCGATTGCATGTACCTAGTATTAGCAATGGCGAAGGCATTAAAATGATAATACCTGAGAAGCAATCAATGTGTTTGTGGAAGGCTTTTAACTCGATTGTCACTGATGAAAATATACCAGTTAAAACAACATCATTTTTACCAATACTCCCTCATCCTTGGAAAGAATACTCTGCAGTGATTACAGCCTTAAAAAACTTCGTTCATCTTTGTGATCAGTTGAAACAGGACAAAATACCAGTTTACTGCGATGAAAAAGTATACTGTATGGTAAAAGAGATACAATTTTTAAGACAAGTTGAATTTGACTGTTTTATTCCTTGTCTAGGATCGTTTCACACAATCAAGACTCTATTGAAATGTATCAGGAAAAGTCTTCGTGGAAGTGGTGTTGAAACATTTTTTTAGATGCAGCTGAATATGGCCCTTCGATTATTGATAAATCGATTCTTGGGGGTAGTCATTATAATAGAGCATTG
>JAUKPT010003226.1:0-12288 GCA_032273505.1 Nanomia bijuga
AGATTTTGATTGGTTCACTTCAAAATGTCATCATTTGATGTTTTGTTGATACTAAAAATGATGAAAATATTTTTTAATAAACCAATTACAAAAAATATATAATTACAAAAAATATATAATTTGCAACTTCTTAAAAAATTTTATTTTTATTTTATTTTTTGAATTTTTGAGCAATTATCATCGATTTAACAACTATAGAGACCAAAATACCTTTTTAAAATGTCTCTAGACTTACATGCAACTTGCTCAAACTATCCTCTACATATTATAATTATGAAGTTATTACATTCATTATTGCATTGTCTGGAAACAAAACCTTCAAATTTTCAGAAAATTTCATTACTTTTCCAGCCATAATGGCTACTCTAAAAAAGTTTTATTTTGGCATGCTAATAGTTCAATCTATAGCAAATCCATCAAAATAATCTCCATCCCAACCAAAACGAACAGACCAGGTAGAAAAATGGCTCTGTAGATGGCCAGGTAGCAAAATTTAAGTATTTTGGACCATGTCTCGACGTAATATCTCAAAAACCAGAATATTTGGGACCGATATTTGGGACCATGAGAGCTACAACAAATAAAAAAATCAGCATAGGTCATCAGGTCAGTTTTCGCAATAAAAATCTAGAAAACAGAAAAAAAACGAAAATTGTACTTTCAGCTATTTTTGACCTCAACGATTTGTTGAAATGACTCACCGCTTGGCATGTACTCTGAGCTACGTTGAATCTAATAATTGGAAACGAAAAAGAAATTCCCAAAATTGGTGCCGAAGCTGTATCACTTTTTCAGACAATTTTTGGTACTTTCAAGACGCTGTATCTTGAGACCCAGAATTTTGCTGGACATGCGTTTTTTCTGGAACAATATATCTGAAAATCAGTGGTCCGATTTCAAGCAAATTACGAAAAAAGAGGCTTTCGGAAAATATCTCAAACTATATCTGGTTTCTTAGATATATTTCCTTGAAAAAATCTTAATTATCAATCTTCGTAACTTTTGGTTAACTAACTATTATTAACAATTAACTCATATTTCGTGATTATAGCTCTGCTAAGGAAAACAAGCCAAAATTTTGAGAGGATTATAATTAGGGGATCAGGGAATTACTAGTTAACCACATACAAATTAACCACATTTATTTGCAGACTTTCAAAGCTCATAGTTTCTGCTAAAGACACTGGATTGCCTTCGTTCTTTCACAGATTTTATGTCAAGGCCTTTTTCTACCACCTTTTTTTTCATTTTGATTAACCACAAAATTTGACATTAATAATTCAACAAAATTTCCAAACTTGGCAAAACTCCACATTATTCAACATTGTTCAATATTTCAAATTTTTTCACATTCCCTTAATAATGTTGCGGTCCTTTACCGTTTTTAAAAATAGGCAAGCCTTGTTCATGGCTGTGCTATTTGAAGTCTTTCCTAGCCATTTAAACTTATTATTTTTCCGTATTTTATTTCATTGCCTGTTTATATTAGTCTTTATATCTGTGCTTTGTAACATTTTAACTTTTATGGCCAAATAAATTTGAGTCTAGAATTAAAATTAAATAATTTCTATGCTACAGTATCAAATATTTGAAATTCCAGGAAATTCAGAGCTTCGTGTGTTTCATTTATTTTTGCAGAATTTCTCTACTTTCTCTATCTCTACACTGACAGACATGTATTATTTATGCCAATTACAAAAACTCCTTTTTGAGCCTATTTTGAAATTTTTAAAATCTCAAGACAAGTTTTTTAGAACTTCATTTATTTTGCAGATATTCTTATAACAACTCAACCAGAAGGCAAAACTAGTTCTGATTTCAATAAAATCAGTGTATTTCAAGGAAATTTCTTAAAATGTACAAGACCAATTATATTTTGCAGACCAAAAGAGGAACAAGAGAGCTATTAAGAATGTACAAGAAAAAAATATTTATGAAATTCTCCAATAGAAAAAGTGAATTTTTGTTTTTATGAACAAAAAGATTTGAAAAAAATCAAATGATGCTTTATAAGCTATTTTGTATTTTTCAAAAAAAAACAAAAAACTGCTATTCCTTGAAGTCAAGTAAATTTTCTTCAATACAGGTAAGCTGAATTTTGTACAGCATTTAAAACTTCTTATTAGTGCTTGTAAAGGGTTTCATCAGAGAAGTTAACTGAACTCAACCAATACTTCACAAAACAAAATGGATTCATTTACATTCACTAATTCAAAAATTCAAAAAAAATAATGTCCTAATATTCGTGGAATTTCTGTTCAGCTTTCCACAATTCTTCTAATTCAGCATCATGTTGAGGGTATCGTTTACTAAATGATTGACATACTCCAACTATATTTGCCTCAAATTCTTGAAGAGAAACATCTCCATTGACAATTTCAGTATTACTTTGAACAAAAATACGTCTTGGTTGCTTTCTTGCTAAAACAATTTTCCTCCAAGCTAGCATCTCTTCATTTACACTTGAATAACCAGCATACATTTTTTGTCCCGTTTCATAATCTGCAGTTGACTTGTAAACTTGTAATCGCATTAAAAAGTTTGAAATTGCTTTTCTGCCAACAGTGTCAACCTTCGAGCGATCTAATGTTATGACTAAGTCAGGTTGGCCATCTTCACTGACACATTCTTCGATTTTGACAAGACCTTCACCAACTTCACGTAACACTTGTAAAATAACGTACCTAGCGTTCATATGAGCTTGCTTCCATGCATTATTTTCAGGAGAGTAGAATTCTAAACCCAAAAGACCAGCTCGGACCATATTCAACCAATTGATATAAATAATATCATCTGCATCACTTCCTTCATGTCCAAATATTTTCAAAATGTTTTTGTCTAAACAAAGATGAAGACCAACTGATTCAGCTCTGCACTCTTCGTAAGTTGAGGCAATGGTACTGAATTTTGTATCCCATGTCTCGCCATTTTTATACCATGAAGTAATTTTCTCATCAGTTTCAAGATTCTTTACGTTCTCAACATCAAAATTAAGTGAACCATCTTCTTTCTCAGAGAAGAGCTTACCACTTCCATGACCTAACAATTCATGTAATCCGACTTGAACTTCAAATGAGGGTCCTTTTAGTTTCCCATACATTTCTGCATCTTCTTTTGTCAGGAATGTTACTTTTTGGTCTGTTGTATGAGCTTGTAAAACATTCCCAAGGGAGACGTTTTTGAAACCTTCATCTTGTCGAATATCATCATAATTTGGAATATTAATACCAGCAGGGATACCACTACCGCCAAAAATCAAAACATCTAAAGAGGTGAAATCAGGACGTAAAAATACATTCTTTTCATAGTCACTTGTCCAGGGTAATAATTTCAAAAAGTTTTCAGCATTTTCAACAAGTATGCCAAACTTAGCACTCATTTCTTTGTTTACAATTGATACAAAACCTTCAAATTCCCCACGGACACCATAGGGATCACGGTATGACTCAATAAAACCAATATAGTTTTCGACAATAGGTCCTTTATCCTTGACCCAGAATCTTGAGCCATCTTTGTGTGCGTTTATACTTCCAGTTTGGAAACTTTTGGCATAGTTTTCAAGCATCTTTTGCTCATTTTCATTTGATGCAAATTCTTTTGCTTTTTCTAAATTTGTGACAACTCTTTTCATCAAATGAGAATAATCTCCTCGCGTAACATTGATTTCAAACTCCTTGTATTGGTTGACACCTAAACAGGCAAGTGCTGGATCATCAATATCAGCGTTAAAACCTCCTGTTTCTACTGACGCATGACGTAGTTCATATTTTTTATCAGCAAGTTTGAATAAACGAGTGTTGTAAGGACTAAGTTTTTTCTCACCCATAAATTCTTGGACGACAGCTATGTCTCCTTCAGTAATATTACTTGAATAGTATGTTGAAAGTCCTTTTTCACCTAAACCTAATTCTCGAACTCGCTTGCCTAAGCTGTACATGGCATTTGAACATCCATCCCATAATGTTTTCACTAAACCTGGACACTTTTTGTTGGCTTTTGATGCTAGAACAAGACTTTGCATCTTGTCTTTTGGGATTGCAGGTAATATTTTACTATCACCAAATGATTTATAATTTCCCATATTTGAGTAGAAGCCAGCAGCATATGTAAGGAAAGCTTGGAAGTCATCATCAGACAATGAGTGTCTTTCCAGTAAAAGTACTTTAAGTTGTTCCAAGTCGTCTTCATGTTCAAAAATCAGTTGTAACAGCATGAAAATAGCAGGCGATTCAGGGGATGTTTGGAGTAAAACAACAAGAGCCCCTTCATTGCAAGCATTTGAAAGAAAATGTGCATATTTCTTCTCCCTTTCAGAAAGTCCATTGAATGCAACAGAGCAATCAAGTTTGCAGATTGGAACTGAATTTGGGATTACGAAATCTGCCGTTGACATTTTCTTTCTTGTGTGTAGAGAACGATAGAACTGTGTAGTTACAAGTTTAAGTGTCTTGCTCCGTGAAGGAGTTGCGAAAGAAAGGTTTCTTGTGAATGTGTTGAATGTATTTTGAAAGTGAATGTATTTCTTTGAGTTCAATATAAATAGAACCTGTTGTCGAATGAATGTGCAACGGGAAATAAACATGGTAGCCAAAAACTGGAAGAAAATATCCGTCAAAGTTTGTAAATACAATAACATGCATATAAAAGATGTCAGCCAACCCCACCAACTAATATTGATAAAAGTAATTCGTCTTCTTGTAGAAATTTGAATTAGAAACAAAATACTGCTGTTTTCAATTAATAGGAAAAGACATATATATTTTCTGGGTTTACGATAAGCAAATTGTTAGATGCGCCATCTTCGTTTTTACCTAATTTTCGCACATGATAAATATTTACGGTGATTCACATGTATCTTTAAAATGTTTTTGAAATTTAGAAGTTTCGCGCCAAAATATTTTTGGTTAATGTCTTGTGGTTATGTTTGTGTTTATTACAGCCTATTAGCCCATGGATTTCAAATAAGCCTTCATGGAGGAGAAACTTACTTCTCTGAAAAAAAATCTGAAGTAATGAATAATTGATATGTATTTCCGCGTGTACTCGCGTTTTGAAGAAAATGCACTCGACTCGAGCTCTTACGAAGGCACATTAACTAGGTAATGCCGATGAGTCGACCCATGCCACGTGAGGGGAATTGGGTAGTCAGTTGGTAGCTGACGAAACACTAGGTGGGACTTAAGCCATGCCTCGATAAGCACATAAAGAGCTTGTGCATGGCTGTTCCATCATAAGTGCAAACCATTAACAATTTATCATTAATCATTAACCATATATTTTTACTAATTTATTAAATTAGGTTTGAGTTGAATTTAGCGGTCCAGGAAATTACGAAATACTTCTTTAAAAATTTTATGCAAACGTATCTTGATCCATCCTGCAATATTTTTCTTAACATTATACTAATAATGAAAAATAAACCAAGGCCATATTCTTTAATTAACCAAGTACTGGGCAGGATGCAAGATCCATCTAAACTACATAAAATACTTGATAGTTTTTACAGAAAATATTAGAGCTTTCAATTATTTTTTTCAGATTAAAAAAAAAGGTTGCAACATGCGAAATTATGAAATGATACGTGATATAGCGTTTCATACAGGAAGCAATCAAATAGCTAAAACCCCTCTTCAGACCTCTTTAAACATTTTTTTTAAACGAATTTTTATAGCATTGCCACAAAACTTTCATTACGTTAAGCAAAATATTTTCATTCCAATTTGGGTCTTTGAGCCTTTGCTCTTGATTTAAACGCTTTGCCCCTCCCTCGTAGATCTCTCTTGCTTATCGAAAACGTTTTCTTTTTTTGGATTTTTTCACTTCAGTTATGAAACTTATCCTATATCCGGAAAGCGGCTAAAACGCGAGTTTTCGCATGAAGGCAGACAGTTCCATACACAACTAGACTAGACAAACAATTAAAACTTAATTAATGAACAAATTTTCATTTTTTTTAAGTAAATATTTTTGTAGAAAAACAAATAAGGTTCAGTGTACTTTATGATTATTTAAAATCCAAGCAAGGATCATATATAATGCATGGTAATAGAATTATTCAGGTTGACCATCATATCAGCAGAAATGAGAGTAAAGTTTAATTGATTTACTACCTTAAGTGTACATGTTCTTATTTGTCGAAACTTGTTTTTTGGACAAACAAAAAAATACTACGAACTTATGGAACTTTTTCGCCCACTTCGAAAACCAGATGAGCCAAAAATATGAACACATATTATATTTTTGTTGTTTACTAGAACACACAGGCAAACAAAATACCAAAATGACTATGAAACTTCAATTCTCGTAAAAATAGTGAGAAATCCGTTGACACCGACCAATCGAGAAAGTGAAGCGGATCTTCCGAAGATCTTAGGGGTGCACGGGATGTAATACCCAATTCTTTACACTAATTATAAGGGGAAGTGGGGAAGTATCACCAAAAAGACCATGAGAAACGTTTTGTCTCCTTAAGAAACGTTATTGTTGCATTAATTATACTTCTGTTTTCAGCATCAGAAAGACTTACCTTACCATACAGGTATAGCGATTCAAAGGTGGTTTAAGTTCATTGGTGTTATTGCAGTTACAGCCAGTTTTGCTCTTTGACGTGCATATAAATGACAATTATTTGGTATCTTCTGTCTGAATACCACAGAGGCAGATATCAGTGGTAGCATCTTCAAAATTATGCTGTAGTTTGTGGCTTCTCAAGGGACTAAACCCCACCCTAAGTAGGTAGATCAAGCAAATTCTGCTACAATCGTGAACTCCAAATATGGATTTTCTTTTTGGTCTAAACAAATTGTTTAGGTGTATTTTAAAGGGTATCACATTTTACACTCTACTGATGTGTTGAAACAGGTCGTGATTCGTAGAATATCAAAGTACCACAAAGATCTTTACAAAAACGCAACCTGCTGATGAGGACATTTTTCACTCCTTTTCCGAAACTTGCATATCTATGTGCAATTATCCAGACATCTCTTCTCTTCGTTTGATGCGATAGCATCAGCTGGAAAAGTAACTAAAAAGAGAGTTGTTATTTCAAAAATCTTCATCATCTGATGTTGCAACTAATTGTGTGCAAGTTAATTCTATGTGTAATTCTAACTTTTTATTTTTGTGAGTTCAACCGATAAAAATGTACACCTTTTTTGTTTACTGAAAAATCACCAAATTCTGTGTACTAGTTATATGTAGTTAGCTATATACCTTCTGTCTTAACCCAACCACTGTCTTTTATAACAGATTTAATGATAAAAAAGAGTAAAAAAATTAAACATGTTGGTACTCTTAATTGGACATTTGGTGATGAGAGATTAAATGTTCAATGAATTTGAATCGAATTAGGACTTTATATATTGATAGTAAATAGATTAACAAAAATAAACACGCTCTGATCTTTCTTGACATCTTGATGAACTCAAAGGATGATGAGAAATATTACTATTTTTTGGAGAACATCAAAAGGAAAAATAAACACGCCCTGATCTTTCTTGACATCTTGATGAACTGAAAGGATGTTGAGAAATATTACTATGTTTAGGAGAACATCAAAAGGAAAATAAACACGCCCTAATCTTTCTTGACATCTTCATGAACTAAAAGGATGATGAGAAATATTTCTATGTTTTAGAGAACACCAAAGGGGAAATAAACACGCTCTGATCTTTCTTGACATCTTCATGAACTGAAAGGATGTCGAGAAATATTACTATGTTTTAGAGAACACCAAAGGAAAAATAAACACGCCCTGATCTTTCTTGACATCTTGATGAACAGAACAGATGTTGAGAAATATTACTATGTTTTAGAGAACACCAAAAGAAAAGAAACACGTCCTGATTTTTCTTGACATCTTGATGAACTCAAAGGATGATGAGAAATATTACTATGTTTTAGAGGACACCAAAAGGGAAAATACGTGACGAACTTGTGGATGCGTTATCATCTCTCAACAAGATGAATGGTTGCCTTGTGGTTAGGAAGAACTCCATACTCTTAATACTATATACCGTTCGGTTTATTAGTATAGGATCTGATCTCGTACCAACTATTTCATTCTATCCGGTCAGCGGTAATTTCAACTGCACTGATTTATTAAAAGCCAGTTAACATCAAAGATGGGTTTTTTAGTGTAAGTTCGTCAATTACATCCATGACTTGTGATTTAGATTGTCCTTTGAAGGTTCGTGGTAGATGATATCACAATAGTCCAGATGTAGTATCACGATGGATTTGTACATTAAATCAAGCATTTTTGTTGGCAGATATCTTGACAACTGTTTCAGGATACATAAGGCTTTTTAAAAAATAAATTTGAGTCAAGATCTAGGCCAAGGTGATTTTGTTGATTTTCATTTGATACTGGATTGCCATTGAAAACAAAGGTGAGTGGCTAGGCTTGTTCATTTTGACAGAGAATGTTAATTCACATTATTGCTTAGTTGGATCTGAGTTAAACTTTAGTTTCCATTGGTATTCCCATCTTTCAATTACTTCAAGGTCTTCATTTGACTCTCTAGATGATACAGAATAGTGTCATCAGCAAAAAAATTAACATTAGATGAAATGACCAAGGACTGAACCCTGTGGGACACCTGACTCAATAAGTGTAAAGTCTGAGCAATTAATATCCAAAATAACACGCTGGTATCTACTTTTGAGATAGCTTTCAGAGAAGCCTGGGATAGGGCTACATATGCCGTTTTGCTTGAGCTTGAATAGTAAGCCTTCGTGCCACACCTTTTCAAATGCCTTGGATATGTCAAGGAACACAGCACGGACTTCTATAGGTCTATAATCTTTCTATCTAGATTTTATTATAATTAATACTTTATTAAAACTAAAGTTTGTTTCATTTAGATTCAGTGAGACGTGAGACGAACGTGCGTTCTCTAAAAGAAAAAATCCGTGAGTTTTATTTAATTTTCAGTTAATAGAAAACTTTAATTTTAGCTAAGGCGGTTTCCAACAGTCATGAGAGAAGATTGTCTCCTTTATATAAGAACATGAATTATTTGGGTGTATATATACAACCCAATCACCCCCAACCACCTCCAACCACCTTTAATGTGTAAAAGCCGATATTTAGCATACGTATGTAGGTATAAATCAATCGTGGTACTAAATATTATTTTATTACTTCCTCTCGTTCATCTTCTATAGATAAAAAACTTTTTAAAATAAATACCAATTTGATCAATTAAGGTACAAAAGTACCTTAGGTAAAGCTGTATTTAACCTACGGTTTAAAAGTAATATCAAGAATATTTTGATAGTTTATAAGACTCATTAATTATAACATTCCTTAAATTTTTCTTTGTAAAATATTTATATTCAAATGTTTTGTCCTTTAAATCAAATATTTTTTCTTGATTCTTGCTCAACCAGGGGATGTTCTTACGACGTTCTTAATTTTTGAGCCAACTTCCGAGGGGCAAATCACTCTCACAAAAAGTGTACGAGATTTCTTTCAAAACAATAGAATTTCTATGAGATTTCGATAGAAACAATAGAATTTCTTGTGAAGGTGTACGAGATTTCTCAACAGTGACTTACCCCTCGCCAACTTCAACCTCGACGTTCTTATAAACGAGGTTCTTATAAAGAAAACAACGTGTAATTAAAAATCTAAAAAAGTTTGTTTTCAATTTTCAAACCTATGACGTCAGACCGCGAAAGCTCTATTCGATATCTAGGCTAAACTTTATTATGAGACCATTTTTTTTAATTTCCGCAAGATAATTGTTCGTGATAGGGGAAAGCCTAAGTACTGAGAGATTATTTTGAAGCTTAAAACTTTAGTTTCTCAAGTTTTTTTTCCTCGCTATTCAAAGAATCAATTTTTTTGGCCTAACCGTTATTCTTTTAAACTAAGTAGTGGTAAATTAGACAGAATTTTGGAAGACTTTTCATCAAAATAAATAGAGAGATTCAAGATTCATTACGAAACACACAATTGATGTTTATAAATAGTATCTGTGCGATACATGCGCATTGAGGATGAAATAATTAATATCACAGCAAAAATGATAAAACATCCGAGCCCGTAAAAAACGGAAAAAATTTACAAGATATGCATACCACAAGCAATACTATTGTAGACAAAACCAAAATTGGCTTGTCTTTCAATTGCATAAACTTTTCATTTTATCAACGTTATTTTTGTAAAGATCTAGAAAGCTGCTGTTTATGACTGTTTATAACATGGCAGTAAGCATGTTTTTTTCTAGAAAAGAAATCAAGAAAAATAAAATGAAAAGACATGTTATAAGTCGGTTTAATTTTAGTCCAAAATTTCTAGTTTTGTTCTCATCAATTCGGGTGTAAACATTACACTTGTTAAAGTAGTCCCTTTTGATAAAACATAAAAAAAATAAAAAATGCAAATTAAGGAGCACGGTCAATCAATACTCCATCGTCGACATTTTTATATTTGAACTTCCTTCATCCATACAAATGTTTTTACTGGCACATTAAGGCCCTGTAACATTATGTAGAAGATTAATCAAATTAAATTGAATTCAAATAAATAGTCTGATACGTCAGATTAATTAAATTTAGATTCACCAATAGTTTAATCAAATATAATCAAATATAACTATAATGGTGTTTCGGGGAACCTCCTTAGCTTTTTTCAGGATTACCTATCAAATAGAAAGCAACGAGTTGTCATAAATGGTGTCAGCTCCTCTTTTCACCAAGTCGAACCAGGTGTTCCCCAAGGGTCTGTCCTTGGGCTTCAACTATTTCTAATTTATATTAACGACCTTGAATTAAATATTAAAACTAATGTAAAATCTTTTGCTGACAACACAATGTTATTTTCAATAGTCAATGATCCGAAGATCTCAGCTAAAGAATTAAATCATGACCTTGATATTATTTGTTCCTGGGCTAACCAATGGAAAAAAATGGCTAAAATATTTTCTTCTTGCAAGCGCAGAATTTTCTTCTTCCTGAGACAAATTTGATCTGGATCAAATTTTGATTTAGAAAACCTTAACAAATGGACAAATATCAATAATAGGAATCGTTTCACTTTAATTTCTTTGTAAGAATCTTTGCGCTATTTTCTCTTTGATTTTATGTTGCTGTTGTTTTATGGATTGGCTTGGCCTTCGTGCAAAGACCAGAATCTTCTTGCAAGTGCGCGCTGCCACACTGCCAGAAGTTGCCGAACCCTGATGTCCTTCAATCCTGAACCTACCAAAAAGACAATAGAAGTACATTTTTCCACTAAATAAACAACTTCTGCATCCTCCACTTTTTTAGCGGTAATATTGTTTGTAAATCCAATTCTCAAAAACACCTAGTATCATTTTGGACTCCAAACTATCTTTTAATATGCTACAGAAAACTGTTCAATTTACTAATAAATTCAATACATTTTTCTGGCGTTTCATATGAACTTCCTTCCTTTATGTATAAATTCAATTGATTCTCTAGTTAATTGAATTTTTCTATCTAAAGTACATCGGTGGAGGTATTGAATGGTGTGCCTATACGTCCACAAACAACGAAATGACATTTGAAATGTATTAGTAAAAAAACACATTAATAATCATGTTATTTTTAGGGCCAACTTAATATCAAATTATACAAAAGTTTCTCCTAAAGAATTGCCCTTATCAAAATTGAGTAGCTTCATCAAGACGCTGAAGACACTCCAAAACCGCCACTAATAATCACAGTTAACTATCGTAAATATGAAAGTGTAAATAAAAGGTCAATAAAAGGTCAATAACCAAACGTCCAAAAACAGAATTTGTGTTATAGGATGGTGAACGTCTATATAATATCTACATTTGTAGATATAAGTATCTACATTGTGGATATAACTATCTACAATGTGGATATAAGTATCTACATTGTGGATATAACTATCTACATTTTGTGAATATAAGTATCTACATTGTGCATATAACCATCTAGATTTGTGGATATAACTATCTACATTGTGGATATAATTATCTACATTGTTGATAAAATATCTACATTGTGTATATAATTATCTACGTTGTGGATAAATTACCTACATTGTGGATATAACTATCTATATTGTGGATATATTTTTTATTTATTTATCTATTTATTTCAATACAAAGAAAAAGGTTTACCTGTAGATGTAGACTCGTTTAGCTGGGTGAATACCATGAATCACTCTAGTGCATGTCTAATTTCATCTTGAATATTTCTACTTAACGACCACGCTCGTGAGTTTATTCCAATCGTTAATGGATCTCTGGTTGAAAAACTTTGATCTGACCTGTTTTTGAGCGTGGT
>JAUKPT010003227.1:0-12284 GCA_032273505.1 Nanomia bijuga
TCTTAAATAATAGAAAATACTGCCGAAAGGAATTGCTCTTATCAAAAATGAGTGTCTTCATGAAGAAACTTAAGACACTCCAGATCCGCCACAGGACACACACAGAAAAGACTTCCTGACCAAGGGTTAAAGAATATAATTGATACCCATTTGAAGAGATGACCCTTAATTTGTAAAACCACTCACCTCGCAAATCCCTGTATCAGTAATAAAATGCAAACCCAGAGCACGAGCTTTTGTTTTTAACTCGATTCAAGAGGGACATATTTTAAAATTCCCTTTTCCCTAATAGGCATGGTTAAAGTATATCCTTAAATCTTTTTGAAAAGATGCTTACGATGTTTAAATCATATTTTCTTTTTTATTATTTCGTCACATGAGTGAATTGGAAATGAAAAATGTATTCTCTATTCTTTTCTTATTTTATCGAATTATTAATTTTTCATCGTACTAGTTCTTCTCTCTTATGTCTATCTATACAGGAATGATGGTTTAAAAGAGATGATTTTGAATATGAAGGATATTATTCACCGTTACATAATCCATTATATAATAACTCGTTCTCAAACAAAAAGTACCAATGAACTCAAGTTATCATCAATAAATTATGAAACAAACGGAATTTCTTCTCTATACAAATTATCAAAACTTTTCTCTCTTCTTATTAATTTAGTCAGATAATTTCTAGAAGAAAAGAAAAAAAAGAAAAATCTGAATTTTTAATTGATTTATATTTCAAAAATAGAATCATGTTGCCTTGGGATTGAATGGACTAGAAATGCCGTCGAAAACATAAGGATCGCAAATGTAATAAGATCATGTTGAATGCAATTTTTCTTATTGAGAGTTGATGATGATAAATGGCAGTCGTTGGGGCATATAATATACAAAATTGAATCACTTTGGCTGAAAAAACTTAAAAGTTGATGAGAAGTATAAGTAATTGTTAGTAGCACCTGCGTCTTATGAAAAGAGTAATAAATGTTAGTACTATTACATAAGAGACATCAAAAGCTTTTTACTCGCACCGTGAAGGGAACACATTTTTGATTAAGTTTGTGACATAAGAACATTAACTTAGTTATTAGTTCTCGATTAGGTGATCAGATTGTTTTGAAAGAGCTTAAAATAATCTGTTTTATATTAGGTTGCTTTCGTATCAGTTCACTTAAAATAGAGCTTTTATTACTTTTTTATGTTTTCAAATTTTCAAATTGTTCCAAATTTGAACATATATATTAAATATTCTTCTTCAGAAATATAAAGGTTAGTTGATTAATTTTATATATTTTAGATGATGGTTAGTATGGTAGGTGGGCATGAGCCTGCGTGGTATATACTCTTTCAATCGTACCAACGCGGGCACTATTAGAATTATTATATAATCTGTTCTAAAATAATTGACAGCTTTTTTGTATTGCCAAAATAAGCTCAAAAAGCATCAAAAATCATTATATTTTGGCTTGAAACAGAACATACCATAACTTGAAGATATTGAAGCTAAATTAAAAATGTGAGGTTACATTAAAATTTTACGATTTTTATGCAAAATAAAGAATTTTTCTTTTTTCTTTTTCTTTTTCTGAGCACAATTTTTCTTGATTTTCAAAAATAATCTACAACCTGTGAAAAAGTTGACAAAGTTACAAGCAATCCAAAAAAGCTGCCTATTATTTAAAAAAGAAAATATTAATAACTATTTTTGGCGTGGATTTTATTTTGCTCAAAATACTCTGGCGCAGTAGTAAAATTTTAGACCAATGGGTATTTACAGGAACTTATGATCAACATCATTTACAAAATTTGTATTGAATTTACGTGCACAAAATACGCTTTCGTTCTTTAGCTGACGGCTTTTAAGGAGCACTGTGATCCCCCAGCAAAGGAGGTTCGGGCGAAGTATTAGAAAAATTTCTTAGCTTGTAGATAATTGACATTTTAGGAATAAAAAGTTAATCTCTTTTCTGATACATCACGTATCTCAATTACCATTCATTTATATTTAATTGATCAATTCAACTGAACTTAAGGGCTTTGTTTTAGATTCGGCTTCGCATGGAAATGAATAAACACCGTGTTTTTACGGCTTTGATATAGTGTTTGTAAATACTAATGAGGCAATGCAATTCAGGTAAATAACACTAAAAGCAACGATGTCGAATACATAGCTAATTAGGTGAATCTTAGTTCGCAAATATAGTAGTTGTAAATGGATTTAGTTAGGCGACGTTGATAAGAATTAATCTAATATCAGGAAAATTATGGTACAATTATCAGTATTAATTTTTTATAATTTTTGATATTGAATGATTTATATTAGGGATTTTTTCGTTACTTGATGAAATCTTCTTAATAAAGAAAAATTAACGGTTACTGTATGGAAAATGATGCTTATCGCCAGAAATGCTGTAATTGATGATATTATGAATAAACAACACTTAATGGAACCGCCTCCTATGACAATTGAAAATCTTCCTCGTCGTTTTGGTGATCGGCTGAAAGATTGGTACCAATTGCAAATATTTCCAATCGCAAAGAACTTCAGATCAGGATTGTCAGTGTAGCGCGATCGAGTTGATCGCAATCGCGCAACGATCGCGCAAACTTCTGCAACGCGATCGTGAAACCGATCACGCAAGGTACGGAATTTCAACTTTTGCATCGCATGAAAGTACGCGCAAGCCCTTTGCGCGATCGTGTAACCGATCGTGTACATATTTATTACTGACAGGCCTGTCAGATCCCTGCAAAGAACCAAGATATAATTCCTGATTTTCCAGAAGCAATTGACATGATTTAAAGTTATGCTTAAATTCTACGATACCGGAACACTTTCAGTGACGAACATTATTCTGTTCATTTCTTTGATTTGATATTCCTACTTAAAGATAATTTGAATGTCACCTTGTGTAAAAGAGCAATGCGTTGTTGTGACTTCGAAGTACAATGTACCAAATACTGCAATCTGAAAGGAGATGAGTCTAGATTTTATTAGTGAAGCGAATAGCTATAAGTTTTTTAAATGAATGCAAATAGTAAAATACTAAAACCAAAAAATACATCGAGAGTTAAGGAAGATATCAATACAAATTACGCATGATGCGATTTCTCCAAAATTGACACGATTTTAAGTTATGCTTAAATTCTAATACCGGGACACTTTCAGTGATTAACATTATTCTATTAATTTCTTAGATTTGATATTCCTACTTAAAAGATATTTTTGTTTTTCCCCGTGTTTAGAAAAGAAATGCATTGCTAATGCACAATAGCCATGAAGTGACTTCCAAGTACAATATACCAAATACTACAAATGTTCCGTTGTCATACAAGATAAATTCAATTAAACTTGATATAATGAATATAATTTGATTAATTTTCTAGTGTGACAGGGCCTAATGTATATGAAGCAAAACCAATACATTATGATATAATTTAGGGTGAGAAAGAGAGTAAAGAAAATGACTTACATAGAAAAATACGGGAAGATATTACAGGCGTGCTGGCTTTGTTGCTCTGATTTTTAATCATATTTTTGATGGGAAGAGGGGCACATTTTATATCATTGACTAAGGGGAAATTCTAGCCAAAATTCTAGCCAAAATCGGGAAAAATGACACAAATAAGCTTATTTCGATAGCTATATACAAAATAACGCTGACGTCAGCAAAGAATATGCTGATAGGATAGTAAGCATTTTGTTGATTGATTTCCAACGCCTTCCTTTGAAATTAGGTTATCATTAAGAAAAATAACTGGGGAGTAATTCCTCCAAATAAACGACGTATGAGAAAAATCCCATTAAAAATCGGGTTTACAGGACTGAAAGCATTTACAATGTGATTGTTAAATCGGACTCAGGAAAGGAACACTTTCAGCATAATCATATTCGTAAAATTGTGGTTTCATTTAGTTGTTATTCAAATAACGCTTAATGGGTTTCAGCTATTACTATCCACTGAAATATCAAACAATTCTTTCGCGATCTTGTATTAAGATCTTCTTCGGCAGAGGGTAGCATTTTAAATGCAAAATGACGCAAATTAACTCTATTCATCACAATAATTTGGAAGTCCAATGTTGAGATCCCTCTCTGCCCAGCGGCGGACATTTAAATGCAAATTTACAATTATGATCACAATGGTTCAGAAGACTTCATGCTAACACATCATGTGATAAGACAAGCCATGACCAGTTGTATGAACTTGAAATAAATATTCAGATGTTTTTGATTAATCTATAATTTCTTTTTAAAAATTACTTAATCGTCTCTTGCCATTACATAATTCTTAAACGGATCTCGGTATCCACACCCATAATATCTTGATAATCCTCGATAATCCTATATTACTCTATCCATCTTGATGTTTCGTTGAATTGAAAAGAAAAGATAGCTCATCTCTTTTACTTTGAAAAATAAATAATGATCACTTTCAACATAATTGTTTTAATAAAAAATGGTTTTGGAGTAAACATTCATTTTATCTGTTAAGATGTGCCCACTAATTCGATTTTGAGACGATAGTCCGCATTTGATTTTGGGAAAATTATTCCAAGTAAAATGTCATCATAAATCAAAAGGAAAGCTTAAATTAATTCCATTATTCAACCTTCGTAGTTCTACCTTGGGAGCGTTCAATTAAAGAGACGAAACCGTGAAAAATATATATGTAGTTAAGGGTAACGGAGGGTACAAATTTCTATCTTTTTTTTTCACCCGTTTCATTCCAAATGACCAAAAGAGGGGTAAACGAAGGACTAAACATAAAGAATCAAAGATTGGCGATATTAGCCTACAAAACAAAAGATTAAACAAGCAATATAAATCTTTTGCAAAGGATACTATCAGGAGATTTTGTACGCTCTTTTGTAATTATGATAAATTTTTTTAGAGTTTAATGACAAAATCTAGGTAAATTATCTATATTATTTATATTATTATCAATTCATTTATTATAGTTAATTTATTTCGTAGCACGAAACCCGAAATTACTATTGTACTTTTCTATTATCTAAACAAAAAATTGTTTTCATTTCATCAACTTATAGAAGTTTCCCGTTCGCTGCCAAATTTCCAGGAATCTTTTTTTTTGTGTGCAAAAAATGTCCTCGAACAGCATTAAATCGTGATTTTATACCGTAAAAAAGGATAAAGCAGTAAATTCTCCCTGTAATTTTTTCAGTCTTCACTTGACCATTTCTCTCATCTATATTTTGGGGTTTTCAATTTTATAGGGAACTTTGTTCAAAGTTGGACCTGTTTACCAGGTTATGAAAATGTTTGAACACAGCTGAACTCCCGATGGACATTTTCTGGTACTTATTTCTTATGAAGTCAGCAACTTACGAGAAATAATTGTCTTATGAATATGAGTACTATACCAACTTCATACAAAATGTATCAAATTGTTTTCTTACAAATCAAGACAAAAATAAATGCTAATTTTGAGTATTATCTTTAACCATCAAAATTACGAGACCTGGTGCACTATAATTTGATTATTGTGCACATTCTTTGTTTTATCATGAAACAAAGATTTGATAAAAATTTTAGAAAAAAAATAGCTAAATAGTCATTTACGGAATAGTATATCTGTAAAATAACAATACCGATTTTATCTGCATCTTTATTACAATCATTTAATTATTTGTACCAACCTATCTATCGTCATTAACAATAAAAACGAAGATCTTAAAAACATTTTCAGCACACAAATAAAAGATAACAGCGGGGAAAAATGATCAGTTTGTCTGTCAGTATTTATCTCGAGGTCTTTTAATTGCGTAGTTTTGCAAAGCATTATGCTGAAGTAATTAAGTAGTTTTGTAAACCTTACGCTAATTGGCTTCAAGATCAAAAATAAATGTCCCATTACATCACTTATCATCATCATAATGAACCGAAAAACGAGCTTGCTAAAAAACTTCTAAACTTCTTATAACTAATTCAGAAGCAAATCATTTAATCTTGGTTAGATTTTTGTAAACGTCATATTGGTGTCAGCAAATAAATAGAAACAAACGGTTGAAAAAACAATAGTTAGATGCCGAACGTACAAAGATGGAAACTTACAGAAATATGGACGTCAACTCACTTCAACAGTATTTTCATTATACTGTTTTTCAAGATGTACTATTACTAATAATTACCTAACTTTGCTTTTACTTTATGTTTTTTCTCTTTTTTCTATTTTACTTGGCATGTCTTTTTAGGTAAAAGAAATTAATTTAAAAAATTATGTAATAGTTTTGCGCATTTATCTTTGTTGGGTCAAAAATAAAAAATAAAAAATAATGTCCGCATTTCGCATTTAATTCTGTAAAAGGTGACACTAAACACTAAACACTAAACACTAAACATATAATCAATTTCAAGAGCAGTGCGTGGTTCACCGCTGCGTGGTTGTGAGAACAGAGTATATGCAACACAAATGCATGGGTGTAGTTTTACCAGGTTTTACATAATGAATAATATGAAACAATTATATAACTTATTTCTCTCATGCAAATCTCACAACACAAGAAAATGGTGGGTAGATAGAATGAAATCGTATTTCACCAACAGAAAGAGTATAATACATTTTGCTAATAGCTAAATAATATTTGGTGCTCCTCAAGGTTATCAGACTAGTCCTGAATATTTTTGAACATAAAAGAACAATTTCTCTATTGTTCCAAATGAAAAATAGACACTAAAGGAAGGACTAATTAGAAAACATGAATAAAAATTAATCAACAAAAGAAATGTAAATGTAAGCATTTTCAACAGTTTCTAACGTTTTATTGACTTTGAGAGTACCAGTAATGACTCCCCTGGGGATGATAAGAGAAAACCTGTTCTATTTTATATGTGCCCGTTTTCTACTAGAAATAAAAATAATAAAGACTAGAAGATTTGATTCAAAGAGGCGGTAAGTGATATTTTATCATTCTTCGACTTGTTTTTGAGTGAATAATTTTTTCTTTTCTATAATACATTCGTTTCAAAGACCAATGAATGGTAAAGCTTAAAATTTAAGATCTTTACCAATTGATTGTTTAGAATGTTTAGGTAGATCTTCTGTCTGCTTTGATAAATTTTTAAAACTCAAAATCATTACTAGTGAACAAATTAGGTTCTTGATGAGGTAATTTTTACCAACTCAAAGACGAGTTCTAGAAAATCCCTAGTGATTACAATAACAGGACAGCAATTTGATCTAGAATAGTTTGTCGAAAAAAGCTAAGGTGACACGCGTAATTAATTTTATTTTGATCCCCCTCCAACAAAAGTCCAGGATCGGCCGCTAAAACAACGCCTTTTCTAACGTAAAAATGAATTATACAGGGTGATCAAAAAAATATTAACTCTTCCTAAAAATAAGAAGTTGCGATGCATTCTGCTTTAAATATTTCATAGAAATACTTGCCTACGCTATGCTCAATCGGAATAAAAATGAAACAATTCTTCCTGCATTTCTCAGACCCTCTAAAAAAAACAAAAAAAGAACTGAAAAAATTCATGAAGAAGTTAGCAAATTTTTTTAGTTTTTGACTCAAACCAATCTGCATGCTTTCTTCTACATTCCCTAATATTTACAAGTCCATATTATGACTAGAAGGCGAGATAATTTATTAAAAAGAAAAAATCATTAAAAATTTGCCTACGCTAATTCATCGAATTAAACGTCCGTAGTTCTATGGCTCGTGTCTATGTATTTTACCACACCTTGGCTAGGGAGGGGGTTAATCCTTTGATTACTTTATACTTACTATTTGTAGAGACCTTTCCGTAAACTACGTCATGCTTGCATGGAAGCGTGGTGAAAGCTGCTTAACGATAGAAAGAATGTTAAAGATTAAACAGCTTTCGTCTCGCTTCTAAAGAAAAGGTCTTCAATATTTTTGAAAATTGTTAGATTTATAATCCTGCCGACATTTTAAAGAAACTAGACAAAATGAATCACATATTTTGTTGCATTGTGTTAAAGGTTGTCAAACAACTCATATAAGTTACAGAACTATACTGGCTTACCCCAGGTACACACAAGCACACGACATAAATTAATACTGAAATTGTTAAAATTGCATACAGTTTTGATTTCTGAAATCTTTGTTATATATATTTTGATTAGCTTTTTAGCTTTCTGGCGCGGGCTCTAGCTACAAGAATAACTTTACCTGAATTATTTTCAAACTTAGCTAACTAGAATTTTATTTTATCTAAAAAAAATATGTTATTTTTTTAATTTTTATAACTTGGTTAACGAAAAATTGTACGCCACGACAGTTAACAGTTCAATTATGACAATTGACTTCAGGTTTCGAACGAAAAGAACATTTACGGTGGACGAACCATGGACGTGGACGAACCGTGGACGAACTCAAAACACTTTTTTAGTATCACCCGCAAATGAAAAGTTCAATTCAAATCAGTAAAGGAATTGTATCGAAGGTTTAGTGTCACCAACAAAGAAAAGATTGTTAGCACAATGGATGATAGTCAATTTGCCTTTCAAATTTTGGTGAAAAATAAAGTAGACAAAACTATCCGTGATAACCATCTTTTCTTTGTCTACAATACAATGTCTCAACTTATTCTTCACTCTTATCTTACAACATTTTCCTCGTCATATCTTCGCTTCAAAACTCAACTATGATGAGTTTAAAGTGAAAGAATTATAAACTATGGATTATTCCAGAAAAAAACAATGGATATTAAAGCTGATATACACGTCGAAAATCTGAAGAAACTATGGAAGAACCGACCTGGTTTATTTAAAAGTCATTATTCGACGAAGACCAGCTTGTTACAAGACAACAATGCAACATCTGTATTGCGAAGTGATGGACATAATATGGATTCTACACTTAAACCAATAAGGTAATGAAATTGTTCTTCTCTGTCTTCTGGATTTAGCAATCAAAGTCTGTTCCGAATATCATGTTTTTTTTTCGCGATTATTTTCTTAATTCTAATGTTTTTTAATTTTGGCTAAAGTACATGAATTTGGTCATTTTCATTGGCCTATTTTTCGGTATATATAGTCCAAACCGTAAACAAGCTTTACATATTTGAGCTTTCTAGAAGTTGGGGAATCTATCTGTATTTGAATCATTTCCTGAATTTTTTAGTTCAGAAGCTCAAACTATTCATACTAATTCTTTTTTTGCAGATTTTATCTTTTTGATTACAAATAATAATAGCGCTTTTGCTTCTCTAAGAGAAAAAAAGTTCTGAAAAAAGAAAAAATATCAAGTAAATTAAAGCTACAAAACTGTGAGGTAATTTTGGAACATAATTGCATAATTGTGATTTTATCTTGTGATTTGTTAAATTTCAACTCATTTGATTGGTTGGTATTTCTGGAAGATTTATTTTGGTTCATTTCAAAAAGTATTCCTCGCATTCTTGATAATAAAGATGCTGATTTCAGTTCTAAATGAAGTAATATTTGACCAATAAAGCGGCAAATGTACAACCCTAATAAGTCCAAAGAGGTAAAACTTTAAATCTAAACTTTGTAATCTCTTTTATAGAGTCCGTGCCGATGGTAATTGTCTTTTCCGTTCTGTTTCAACATTGTTGATTGGAAATGACAGTCTCGCTTTTACATTACGCAAATTGACAGCCTCAGAGTTATATGAACATTCAAAATGGTATGCGAAAAGCAAACATTTTGATATAATTTCTGCAAATTTGAAATATTCCTCTTCCAAGAATCTATTTGCTGAAGCTCTATCAGATAAGGCTTTTCAAAAGTTTTCTGATACGAGAAGCAAACGAATGGCTATCGAAGAAGAAGCGATTCACATAAATAATGATTCTACATGGGCATCATTCATGTGTGTTATGGCTGTATCTAGTGTCATCAAGGTTTGTAGTTTTCCTTTAAAACATTGATAAGTGATAATAATCTTAATCTTTAAACTGAATTTTTGAAGCGACAATCAGATAACATTGATAGTACGGGTATCCAGAATAAACTAAAACTAATGGCATTTAAGTAGATTTAAATCAAGTGGGCTCTTGTGTATAATGTAGCTTTTAAGCAGTTTTGACAGAATAAATATCCAGTGTCATTAAGGTCTGTAAAAATATGTTAACATGTCATGAGTTTACAAGTTGTAAGAAATTATGTGTACTTTTTTAGATACCATTATTCTTGGTGTACCAAAATTTGGGTGATAACAGACTAAATTTGCTCTTCAATACAACATTGTTACCAAGAGAAAGTTGTGGATCAAAAGAAAATGTTCACTTGTTCTGGTATAAATGTGGTCCACTGAGAGGATACACAAGACCAAATCATTTTGTTCCCTTGATGGATCTTTCTCCGAACATCAAACATCGATCTATCCAAATAGTAATAAAAAGGCGTAAGTTTCTTCTAGCGTTATCAGCGTTGATTATTTTGACGATACCTCTTACGACAAGACGACTTATAAGTTAGTGCTTTTCATTTTGTTCTAATTCATTATTTCTTTTTTCAGGGGCTAATATTCAATGTCGGCGAAATTCATCGACGGAACCCACTTACAAAAAGCTTAAGTCTGGGGGGTTACTGCAAAGATCTGATGACCAATCAAAATCTGGAGAATCGCAGAAGGCAGTGGAGATAACGATAATTAACCTTACGGGGATCACGTAAGATTACAATGGTCTGAAAGAACGACCAGCGTATCAATCAAATAATTTCAAAAACGAAAAGAAGACTTTACGTTTAAGTTGATGGTTGACTAGGACACATAAAATCCTTGTAATCAAAACTTTGATTCAAGTTTTGAAGAACACTGGGGAAAATTACAGTCAAATGAAATCATAAGGTTTGGATTAGAGGGATTTTATGCGGTCTGATTTGTGATAGTATCTACTTTACAAGCATAACATTATAAACTAACTTTGAGCTATAAACTTAACTCATTAAATTTAGGATAGAAACGTCGTGTAAACCTAAGTTAAAACTGGGGGCTGGTTTTGACGCATAACCTCGCTTCGTAAAACTTCTTTTTGGTATATCTCCTGATTGCGCCATTCAATTTTTATGTAATTTTGCATAAGTATATCTTAATATATTATCTTTCAGCTATCAAATGTTTAGTGTATGGCATTTATTATTTTGCACGTTTTTAACAATTTTATCCTTTTTTTCATGAAATCGATAGTACCTCATAAATCCAGGAATAATGTGCCGATTTTTATAAAAAATAATATTTAGCCATCAATTGGTATTACAAACATTCTCTGAAAAAATCGGGACAAACAAATGGTTGGAAGACACTTAACCAAAAAGCGCATCACGTTGACAAGGCCTGTTATATAGTACGCCGTGGCAACAAAAATGATTAAACTAATATTTACATTCAGTTACATTATATTTCGTATAGCCATTAAAATAATTCACCATCGTAACTACTTATTAATAGTAGTCAGTTTTGGTGAGACAATTTTTTTTAAATAAAAATGTTACTTTTTTTTTTTGGGGGGGGGAAATGGCTAACCACGTGACAAGAATTATAATTATAATTATGTTTTTAATTCAGCACATAGCCTGTAATCCAAATAACATTCAGAAAATTTGTTTGCAAATTGGACTATCCCTTTATAAAAAATTTTACCCGGGAAAAAAATATCACCCCCCACTCAGGGGGTCATTTATTTTATTTTATTTATTCTTATCTCCAGTTGAATTTTAATCTGGTAAATTGACTGGCAGTAGTGAAATAAATTTTGCTTCATTATAAAAACTACAAAAAAGAGATTTTTAATACACTGTGACTCAATTTTGGTGCCATTTTGGACCATTTCGGTAAAATTTGTCGACCCCCAGATATTTCCAAAAGTTAAGTACTAAAATCATCATAACTCAAGAACCGCAATACATCATTTCGGAAATTCAAATCGTTGGTTTGTTTACTTCCCTCTCTATGCTACTGACATATAACTTTTACCAGCATGTTTTTAAAGGTGTATTGCATGTTATGTATGTATTTTTAGATAACTTACAAGATGATTATACATAATTGCGTTATAATATAGAATTTATTTTCTATTGTCAATTCTATAGGGTTTTATTGTCAAAAACGTGCCCCTGAAAGCTATATCTCAAAATTGCAGTTAAACAAACTAACGAATTGAAATTCCGAGATGGTGCTTTGATAGTAAGTTAAGTAATAGTGAGAAACCGCTCATTGCTTGGTTATTTCAGTTAGAAGAAAAATCCGAGGGCTTTAGCCCGAGTTTTTTCTTCTAACTAAAATTACCGAGCAATGACGGTTTCTAACTAACTTAGAACGATTGGTTG
>JAUKPT010003228.1:0-12284 GCA_032273505.1 Nanomia bijuga
CTGACTACCCAATTTCCCTCACATGGCATGGGTTGACCCGACGGACTTACAGCCTAACGATTGTAGTATCACACTTCCATTGATGTTAACTAGCCTTCAATACTTCAGAGTAGTATTAATTTTCTTTTTGACGCGACTGGGTATTGAACTCAAATATCACGGTATCAAGTATTGATAGGTGTTACAACAACAAGGATATAAATACCTAGATCAATAAACTAAATTGGAAAAATATCTCACATAACAAAATGAATGCAGGAAGAAGATGGCAAAAGGTTGCGGACCACAATGAAAGCGATAAATAGTGAAACTTATTCAATTGTGACGACTTATGCCCAATTCTTAATTGCCATTCAAAAGAGAGAAGACCGACATTTACTCGTAGAAAAACAAACAAAAAAGCCCTTAAAAACAGGAGAAAGAATACAAATCTCTGCTGGTCCAGTCAGGTATTAATTGAGAATTTAACGAATGCTCGATTTCTTCAAAAAGAAAATTAGATTGTTGGATGAAGGAACCGAAAAGTGCAAGTTTACCAACTGATACCATCCAAACCCCGGAGAGGATGGTATTGATACCAAGAGCAAAAACATAAAATATTTCATATTTCATATTAAGTAATAGAAGAAAACACAGATAGTTTAATTATTAATGGTAGGGTTTTAATTAACTCCACCACCTCACAGGCTTGAATGATTAACACTAACTAAAATACAAAATTAACCGCTCTGCCCTATTCATCCGCAAGATAGAAGCACAATACGAATATTCACGAAATCGAGGCGCTGTCAAAAGTGCTTTAGTTGATATTTATTCTTTCAAACACAAAAAATATTTAGAATATATGCATATTGGTAACTAAACGGCATATACACTAAATAGGTGCTAATCTAATTTAATCATTGACTAAAGACGATGAAAATTTAAGGCAATAAACACTAAATCCAATCAATCATTACTGATATTTTTCTAGTTCTACGACCTTTTTATTCAGATTTCTTTAGATATTTAAGTTATTTTAAGCTCTATTGTCTGTAATAAAAACTTCGCCTTATAAAAAGATTTAAACTTCAACTTCTTTCTTTAATAAGTCCTTGAGAAATTAATCTTTTTTTCTACAAAACTCAGTATGTGGATTAATGATGATCATATCATTATTGTTATCTTTTTCTCAAAGCTGGAAGTGTATTGGAACGAGAGACTTGATATGATTTTTCACGTCAAAAGCTATATGGAAAATAGATTAACTGAAAAGTGCATAGCAAAGTATCAGGCCGTGTTATATTAAGGAGGTATACGCGTTAATAAGTGTTTCGAAAATGTATTGATTTTTTCTCGTAATTTCAATCCTTACATCATTCCACGTCTGAAAATAAAAAAAGGAATTAGGGGTTTCCGGCTAAAATTCCGCTAGAATGACCCTAACATTTTACCCTTTCTCCTATATCTGTGGTACATTTGTGTGGCATGAGAGGTTAAATTTGATGGCGCCATGCCGTTATAGAAGAATTGAGTTCGAAACTAAACTGTCACAGGTAAAGCATTATTTGAAAAAATGATGAACATACAAAAATATATATGTTTCCGGCCAAAATCGGGATATTTCAACCATTTCTCACCCCATAATACCATGATTGTAGTCAGTCTTGATGTGATTACTTATGTTTTACATATCATGAAATTATATGGTATTGTGTCTTAAAGTCTGCATAAATGAATTTCGTGTTCATAACTATTCACCAGAGATAATTTGATTACTTTGATAACTCGTTATGTAACAAATGAAACGAAATAATGAAATTGCACGTGTATAATTAGCGAAGTCTTGTAATTGTATTACATGTATAATACAATACTTCGATGCATTAAATGCATTCCAACTGGTGATTAAAGTCGTAATATTTGCTCACACGCATAGCGGCATGTTTCATACTTAAAATGTTCGACCTAATATAACACAATGCAGCAGACGATAGGTCTTTCCCTATCAACTGCACAACGTATGCTCACTGAATAACGCGTATACCTCCTTAAGGAAAGACTAATCAGTGAAACTAGATGGTTTACATTAGATAAATCCATGAACAGTGATGAATATATTGGGTCAAGCTCAACTTGATGGCCTCCATGATCGGTTACCCTTCATAAAAATACTTACTCCCGTTTGAGCCGATGAGATATACCCTCTACAGATATTACGATCTAACATGGCAGTTTTCTACTCGGTTTTGTTCAGTGTCATTCCTTAGCACATCAATATAGGTTTTAACTTTTCTACCATTTTTACTTTTCACTCAGGTGGTTCCCACATGATTACTTTTGAATTTTCCTCTTCGGGGTGTCTATCATACTGACATGCAAGTTTACATCTGCGTTCCGCAATCTTGCTAGAAACTTGTAGTAATTGGCCATACAAGTCCTTGTTCGTTCTATGTCCCAGCTAACATTTGCAAAAAATGTAAAAAGAAGTTTGTTAGGTTCTTCATGTTTCCAGGTACCATACTCCAAATTTTTTGTTCAAGATAATTGAAACTATTATTTTTTCATTATACTGTTTTAGGATTTGTTATCGGAAGAATGTTTTCTCTTGGCTATCTTATTTCTTCTTTCAAGGGATGAAAACTTTTGGCGGTATTTCCCGTTGAATCTTTACCGACTGTTAACTCTTTCTTTGTCTAATTCATTTTAGCATTAAGGTGTAATTACAAAGAACACCAAGCGATACATTTGGTTCTGAGTACGGTATTTAAAATTAGCTATTCAAATAATAAATAACTGTGTTAGTTTTATCTACATTGTATACTAGAGAATTCATCTTTTCCAATTTATTCATGATTACTCAAATAAAATGCTCATTTTGGTTAGGTTTCTCTGCAGTTTACCACAAATATGCCTCAAGACTTAAATCAAACCTAAAAAAGCTTTTTGTTTTATTAGCATTTTCATCAGAGGTATGGTTACCTTAAAATATAATAAAATACACTAAAAGACTAGTTTTATTCAATCTAATTATAAATAATTTATAACTTGATACGAAGATAATATTCATTTATAACCAAATGCATCCGATAATTTCCATCAATGTGGAATTATATGATGATATTGAATTTCAATATTCTTCATTTTCTTTTCCGCAATAGAGATTGCTTCCATAATAGATTAGTTTGAATATCACGACATTTATTCTGCAAGAGAGATTCAAGAAGTAATATCAAATGTTAGTTGGATCTGGAGCATAGCTGTAACAAAAATTTCATATTAGTTAAGGTGTATTAAAATGGGCAAAGGTTTGTGTCATATTTCCATATTATATAATAATTTATAATTACTCTTACATAAATTCACGATTTAGCTAACATATTTTTTTGTTGATTAGATAAACGATATGAGTTATTCATAATATACGCCAACTCCCTCATCAACATCTGCACAAACTACACTGGAACTTTTAATTAGCCATGAGGCGAAGCTTCTCGTTATTTCAATGTTCTTTTCGTAATATTTAGCTTCTTCTTCTTTCCTTTATTTTCCTTTAGGGGAGACTCGTATATCGATTGTGTTATAATATAACATCAATTGACGTTTAGGGGTTGTTGGGGTCTAGAAAAGATTATTTTTTGATGTTAATACTAAATCGATTAGAATCAACGATAATATTAATTTTGGAACTATGATAAACAAAAGTTAATAAAGAAATCATGTTTTTCGACGTTGATAAATTGATTTTAAACAGCTTATTACAGAGCTATTTGTCCATTTTCAAACAGAAAAGATCGCCAATATCTTGGCATGTATCTCATGAGAACTTGTCTAATACATCTCTGTTACATGAGTAAACTTAACGTATTATATTACTTTATTGCTTGCTTACATACAGGGTTTTTTATATAGAGGATATTCTTTAAGAAATCCAGAGAAAATTGTGAAAAAATACACGAGTAGAGTGAACTCCCCTTAAGGAGAACAACATCGAAAACAGGAATCTATTTCGCATACTGAATTTATCATTTAACTCGATTTTGCTTTATTTTTTCATGCTCTCCGAATCTGTACTAGTCAGCAATTGGTAAATATCTGAGGAGACCCTTCAAAATAAGCAATATATTTTGTACGAAAAGTGACCTTATTTTACAAATATATATATATTATGGAGTCGACTAAACTTCTCGTTATCATTTTCATTATATATATATCTGAGGAGACCCTTCAAAATAAGCAATATATTATTTTTCTTAATGATAAGCAAACCAAATAGAAATCTTTCTGGAAGACTCTCTATCCTTGAACATAAAAATTCAATCATCAAAATGCTTACTTTCATAAAGTCTACATAAACCAATCAGTAACGTGGAAAGCGTGAAAGCTTGAAGGGGCTATTATGGGCAAATCTTGCGCAAATACTGGGATCTGATAGGCGCTTGGGTATAAGTTAAAAAATTTTGAACCAGACATTTTCTTGATGATGTGCATATGCCTTGGGGCCACGAAAAATCTTATTTTTTTGTAACGGCCATTTTTTTAGCAAATAAGTGACCCTTTTTTAGCCTACCCTGTCAAAAGAAGGAGATAGAAAATGAGTTATTTTTCTTTTTTTCAAAAGTTTATAAAATTTACCTAAAAATGGCTAATTCAGAAAATGTCGAAGGGGAGAGGGGATATTTACCACAGCTCTTTCGATTGACACTCACATAAACGTCTTCCTGACGAAGGGTTAACATGGAAAAAGTGAAGAATTCCCTGTTTTCATCTTCCTTTGCCATATTTTGATACTTTTCGATGCGTCTGTATTAACCAATAATCAGGAATCAAGTGTCACATTTTTGGCTGTTTGCACCAGTGGTCAAAGTCTATTTTATAATTTATATTAATTGTATTTAAGTATTGGAAAAGAAAAGTAAAAATAATAATATATGTATATGGGGAAAAATGAAGATTTTTGTTTTTTGAAGAAAACATTTACCTTCGTGAACAATTTTCACAGTCCTATGCGTAATACGGTCTAGGCAGTTCGGCCACGCTGATTCGGACGATTCTCAGCGACGGACTGTTTCTGCGACAGGTATATGATATAGTTAGTTCTATGTTCCATTGGTTCGTTGAATTTGTATAGAATTAATGAGAAAAGCGTTAACTTTTTATTCCTTGAAATTATACAGAAAGATAATCTTCTTTATCTGTTGACACATACATCATTTGCAATAAATCTTCTTCTTTTATTAGATTATTAGAATATAGCCACAAGGATACATCCCTTCATCCACGCCTACAAGCTTAATTATGAACACATGAATTCTATCAAAATGAATCTAGTTCGGAGATGTTTTTCTTCTCCTGTTTTTCAATATGTTGACGATTTTCAAATTTCACATGCTTCCTCCAGGTTTTCAGAACAGAAAATCGATTTTCTTTCGAAAAATGAAAATGTATAGTCAACACTTACTAAGGCAGACAATCTGATTCATTGATAAAAAAAGGCGCATGTTAACCCTATCCGACCAGTAAAAACCTCTAAAAAAGCCTGGGTCAGATGGGATTAAGAAAGAATTAAGACTAGATAGTGAAGTGTTTTTCGTTTGGCTTCCCGAGCGACCTTACGTCCTTGCGTCCTTCCTTTTTCTTTTTACATATTTCGTTTTTCTCTTTTGCTAATGTTTTTGATTTTTATACCTACAATATCTTATTTACCAATATTTCGAAAAGAATACCATAACTTATTTTCTCATACGTTATTCCCGTATTTTTTACGTTGAAAGAACTATTCCACTAACGTATGGCTAGGAAACATTTGCTTTGTAAACTACGTTGAACGGCGAGTGATACCCTTAAAACCTTTTCCTTAAGTATACTTTGTTGGAATTTGTGGGTCGTCGAGTTATGGGATGATCTGAATTTTGATCAGACATGAAGAAATGAGAATCCTATGTTATTACAAAACATATGAAAAATAGTGAAAATAAAAACATGCTAAAAATGCTTCGAAAAAGAAAAAACGGCATTTCATAATTTTCATTGCCAAAAGTGATATTGTTTAATGATGTCATCTCCTTATTGGAAACGCCACCGTCCCTTTCTCACAGTATTCAGCAATGTTAAACCTTATTTATTTATTCATTTCAGAAACAAAATGTACAGAGAGTAAAATCCCACATTTCGAGGATTAAATTTTTTTTTGCAATATGCAATTTATCTTAAATCTTTTTATTTTCTTTATTTAGTTATCGGTTTAGTTTCACAGATATAGAACGAACCTTCTCCATATTTGTTAAACTTTTAAGGGGTTTCTGCAGGTTTTTCGTTAAATTTGCTTTGATCGTTTTGTTTACAGATAGAATTTTTCATGTGCCATTAAGTAATCCTCAAACAGAAAATTCGTGTAAATACATCATATCTCAATCAAACATATACAGTAATTTGTTCATCATTATCTTACTTTTCTCTGTTAAACTAATACCGATAAAATGTTCCAGAACGCTACGATACAAACACATTATGTTATGTAAGACTTATGACCAGTCAGAATTATGGTATTTGAGCCGACACACGACCAACTTTATCGGTATAAAATGTCAACAGGTTGGCAAAAAGAGCAGGGGTTCACGTTGTAAGATAAAGTGGATTTTTGAGCAAAGCGTGATTGTTTCTAGTCTGTCTCAAAAAAATCGAACTAGATTTTTGCCAGTCATGACTTCGGTATTTTTTTGCTTGTTTTTACTCATTACTAAATGCATCAAAAACCGTCATATTTTGTCTCGTCTAGGGGTTACAAAATCTACCGTAACTTCGTGACAAATGAAGCTACAATGAAAATAAATACATTTATGAGTTTGTTCAGAAACAAAGAAGTTTCAATTTACAAGGGCAATTCTTCTTTATTGACTTTTAAATATACATAATATCAAAGTGCTTCTTAATACCTTCGTTGCGTGACAACAAAATAGTAAATTGGAGCAAAATAATGACAAAGTTATGGCACATCACAATTATCTAGTTGTATTTGAGACAGACTAAATTGTCACATTTGTTCTAACTTCTAAAAGTTTCGGCAATGGGAAAAAGACATTAAGCGGATACCTTTATTTCTTCATCTTTCTATCGTAAAAAATATTTTTTTAATTGGGTTGAAAAACCTGAAGGAAATGCAAAGCAGTGAAACTTGATAGTTTACATCAATTAAATCCAAGACCAGCGATGTATATTCGATCAAGCTCAATTTGATGGGCCTCCATGATCGATTACTCTTCAAAAAAAAAGAGGTAGATTTGTTAGATTCTTCGTACTATACTCCAAATTTTTTGTTTAAGATAATAACTATTAGGTTTTTAATACATATTATAGTAGGGTCAGAATCTGGCATCCCGTAAGCGTTTTTAGCTAAATTTGTTTTGACTTCAGATTACGAAAATATATCTGATAAGGAAAGTTTAAGCCAATATGTCCCTCCTGAAAGTGTTGGTAACTCTCATAATGGCGGATTTTCAAAATGCTCATTTTTCCCATATTTTTTGCCTTAATACTGTTGTAGTCGGTATATTTACAGTCATATAACTCATGATCTAGACATGATAAATCGAATCTGTAAAAAGCAGTAACTCTCCTCGTGAAAGAAGAATCGTCTTAAATAGAAAAAATAGCATTTTCGAAAATCCATAATGGTGGATTTTCAAAATGGCGCATTATTTGCAATTTTTAACGTCATTTTCCTCATAACTTTTGATCTATTAAAGATAAATCGATTCTGTAAAAAGCTAAGTTGTTCTTATGTAAAACGGATTAGTTCAAAATAAAAAGGAAATATAAGATGATATTCAGTTGCTTCTGGGTGCCGTTCAAGGATCGCTGCAAATACTTTGTGAGCGTAATCACCCCATGTATATTTATTTGTAACTTGGTTTCTTTCTGCTGCAGTTGGGAGACACTTTCTCCATATAAATCCCATATCAACAATAGCTACAGGTGGTGCTATGTGACATTCGTGGATCTTAAAGCACTCTATAAGCTTAGACTTAACAGCTTTTCTTATATCACCATTTATATTAAAGATGGGGATACAAACTTCAGTTAGGCGGTATTGCATTAATTGCTCTAAATTTAAAGCATTTTCTTCAGCTAATGAAATAATTTTAACCATGGCTCTATTTTCCATGCAATCAGTTTTTCTTGCTTTCTCCATCTTTTCTTCCTTTGGAGGCTTTGAGTAATTTGATCACTCATAGGAATACGATCATAAATTTTCTTATCATTTGATAAGATTCTTTCATTGAAGAACTCCGCTAACTTCACTTCTCCAGCTTTTCTGGCTGTTGAGAAATCTTCTTCGAGCTTTTTGGATGCCAACAAAGCTGACTCTAGTGAACGCAATGTGGTAATGTCTGTATCCCATGGAACAGAATTCTACTTTTGCAAACTTGCAATTGCATTTTGAACAGAATCATTGTCTTTCTTCATTCTTGACGGAGAACATTCAATGTGTTTGTAATGCCGCTGTTTTAACTGAGCTAATTCTTGCAACTTCACTTTAACTTAGGCAATTTTATTTACAATTTTTATGTTCGTTTGGAGTGCTTCTTCATTTTGTGTGATCCCTATCCAACCACCTTTCATTTTGGATCCCTTGTTCATCGTCATCTCAATCAATTGATCAAAAGGGTATGCTAGAAAATGGTTTTCCTGTAATTGATGTAGTAAACATTCCTGCTTTAAATAAATCCCATTCTTCAGGTAGTTGCTTCATCATTGACCAGTAAACCGGTATGTAACGACCATAATGTATGCTATCATAAGCTGACATCCAGGGCATCATTAATCTAATAGAAAGTAGGTACTTATTCCAGTTTTGGTCTTGCATGGATTGGTAATGCAAAAAGAGTATTTCAACCAGTATGATAACCAAAATGATGCCATAGTTGATTCCATAGAAACGTGGGAGAAATATGAGGTCATCATTTCTTTTATGTCTTCAGCCATTGTTTCACCATCTTCATCAAATTTCTTGAAATCAAAGGGCCTCTGCAATTTTTCGAAAATTCATTGCTTTCATTTTGTTCTATCAATATGCGAATAAGGGACTCGTATAAACAAGCTTATGAATTTGCATTCCTCTTTTATAATGATTTCCTTTGATGGCAGCGTCAACCATGCCTGCTTCAACTGTCAGAGCTTCAAGGCCAGATCCCTTAAATCTTCGATAAATCGCTGATAAGAAGGCACATGCTGTATGAAAACCACCCAAAACAGGTTGGCAACTGTTGGTCACTGACTAGTTGAAAGAAAGGCATCGATTTTAATTTAGCAGTCTTTCTACATCTTTCCTTATCATAAGCTGTTGATTTTTTTGGAGGATTCTGTAAAGTTACATCGAAATATACCTTGTGTTTCGATTGAGGTTCTGAAATGGATGCCCAAAACCCAGAATATGATGGGAAAAGAGTGCTAACAGCGTTTCTGCAAAAGCTATGGAAAAACATTCGTTTTCTTTGTGATGAAATGTCTAAATCTTGAATAAAGTTTAGCTTAGGTTGCGCTGCTGTATTTCCTCTAATTCTTGAAGTGTAGTTGTGGCTTTTCGTTAGATTTCTGCATACCTTTTCTTTGATGCCCTTTTTGGTATGTTGACTGCAAAATTTCCATGTACTTCTAAGCCCTCTACTTGAACATACATCAAATTTGTCCTATGAGACGTTTGCCTACCTATAAAAATCAATTGTTTATGATTGTACTATGAATCTGAAAAATCTGAAAAGAAACTGCTAGTAAGAAATACGTAAATAACATACATATATTAACCCAATAAAAATAAACTTTTGAATTTTTATTCTTCATCTCAGATTTATCCTTTTATGGTCTGGTTAACTTAACCATGCAGACACTAATTTAAGGAAGTATACATGTGGGCTATTGACTCTAATGAAATCTTTACACAGCATATATATCCCCTCCTTAACCCTATTAACTAATTGCTCTACAACAACTTAATCACTATTGGGGGGGGGGGTCATATGACCCCCTCTTATATCTCTGAAAGTATATGAGATCTGGGGATGCCCTTCAGTATGGTTCTAGGCCTATATAAGACCTTTCAAAAAATACTTACTTTACTACATTACCTACTTTATTACTTTACCTACTTTACTGCTGGGTCATGTGACAAAAATGCTGACATCAGCACTTTTTTGCCATTGTCAGCAGAAATTAGCGAAAATCTGACATTACAGAGTCCTAACTTTCCAAATAATTCCCCAACCAGTCCAAAGTGGTAAAGTCAAGAAAAGAAACTGTAATTTCGTAGAACATACTCAGTACTCAAAAAAGAACCATTTCACAGCATAAAATGGGTCAAACGTTGAATAAAAACACAAATTTTCTGAAGAAGGACCTTCGACAAATGGCTCATGATTTTTCACCCCTACCATTTTTGAGTATGTTCCCAATACATAAAAACTAAAAGTCACCAAGCCCCAGGTTCAACAGGTTTGTAGATTTTGAAAAATTATCAAAAGTTTGAAGAGGGGGCCTTAAGGCTCCCCCCCCCAATAGTTAATAGGGTTAAGGCACTTAGAATAACTCAAAAGCATTATACCTGACAGAGTTAGTCGAAAACTCTCAGTTAGACTAGTCATAGGGATGGCTTGATTGCAAATATTAAGGTTTTCTAACACCTCTTCAAGTTATATGGTAATTTTGAGTATACAAAGGACTCGATTGACATATTGATATACTTTGATAAGTTTAATCATATAGCAACTGGGTAATCATGGGACTTGGATGATGTAACTTTGTTTGGAATAGATGTCCAAGCATGATATCCCTCAGTAAAATTTGAATATCTAGAAATTGCTGTAGTTGATTGTTTGAATTCTTGCACTGATTGGTCTAGCAGTTGTATCATTGTTATTGGAAATAATTATTTATATCTTAGAAGAGCAACAAGTTTCATGGAATAATGAGTATTATATGTTGAATAAAGGTATCCTTACTGGAGGTAGATATTGTGTACCCTTATCTAATACCTTTCTCACTGATATCATCAAGGACTTAATGAGATCCAACCTGACTTTTCGATTTGAATTTGAAAGGATGCTATGGAAGAGATATATTGATGATTACGTAGGAGTGCACATTGGAAGAGATCATTTTCTAAACTTTTTCAACATGCTGAGTCAACACTTCAATAAGTTTGATCTTCAATTTACTTATGAGTCATCTCATACCTCAATCAACTTTCTCTGCATCATCTTTATCTTCCATACAAGAGAATACCAAAAAGAGTCATTTTTCACATTATTACCTATTTTACCTTACAATCATCCTTATTGACAATTACAAAAACGCAGTAAAACTTAGCAAAAACTAGCAAAAACAGGGCTATAATAAGAATTTGGAATTTAAGTGGCTGGGAATAATTAAGGAATTTTGGCCAGAATGTTCATCATTGTACTGGTAAGCATTCTACACTGGATAAGATGTGTATTGTTTATGAACAACAAATCTTGAACAATTATCTGTAAGTAAAACTACTGATATTAGTTTTATTTAGGAGAGACAATAAATATAAAACTAATTTCGGTAGTTTTACTTACAGATAATTGTTTTATCAGGCACCATGCATGATGCAAAAAATACATTCAACCCATTCATGTTTACATATTGAAATTTAATATCAAAACGACGAGTTTTTCCGTAGTTATATATGTCAAAGTGCATCAGTTTTTTAAAGAAGTTAATATGAGTGTAGGTGTGTGTTATATAAATCGATATAAATCTCCCCTTAAAGTTTGAGAACAAGTTTATAGAACAAATGTTCTAACCAATATTGAAGCTTCACTTTGTCGCCAAAAAAATATCATCGATTTTTTTCTCAAAAGATAAGAGAAACATTTGTTAACGACGTATCTCATTAGCGTACATGAAATAAATGACCTGTATTATTTATAAAATGTGGAGTTGTTTCTTATTGGTTAATTAAAATGCATGCAGAAATAAATCCTTTGGAGAATTGAGAGATGTATATGAATAGACAACTTGAAAGGGCTGTTTTGGTCGATCATTCATAATTTGACAAGATAGAGAGAGGTCACAGCAACAACAAGAATTTTATACTAGATAGTTTGACGAAAATAATAGAAAACCTACAGATATTCACCTGCAGATATTCACCTACAGATATTCACCTACAGATATTCACCTACAGATATTCATCTACAGATATTCATCTACAGAGATTTATCTACAGAAGTTCATCTACAGATATTTATTTACAGATAATCATCTACAGATATTCGATTTAA